>VYZW01055532.1:101611-125970 GCA_013401315.1 Balaeniceps rex
GCCTCCCCTCAGCGGGAGGGGGGCGGCGGGGGCCTGGCTCGGGGCGCCCGCCCCGCCGGCTGCCCTGGACCCTGCTGCCGCCCCCTCCCCATCCCCACCTGGCCGGGGAGTCTCCAGCTCCACCCCTCCTCGTCTCAGCCGTGACCCCGCTTGGTCTGAGCACCGCCCTCTCTTCTAGCCCACGCTTCAGAAATCCGTTTGTACCTCGACCTGCCCAAGGTGCCCCTCGCCAACCGGCACCGATCGACAGTGAGGTTCAGCCCCCCTAACTGGGCTTGTAAGAACCCCTCACCTAACGGCCTGGTTTGCCATCGCACCCCGTGCTCCCATTCCCACAAAAAGCACCTCTTGTCATGAGCCCTTGATACGCAGCAGCCTGGCCTGGGCCCTGGCACAGCCTACCCACCAGCCTGGCCTGGGCACTGGCTCCACCTCACTGCAGAAAGTGGTGCCACAAAAACCTTTGCTCTCTTGACTCGAGTATAGCCAACTGGCCTGGGCTCCTCTGCGTTGTACACCGTCAACCTGCTCCTAAGCCCCACCAGTGGAAAGAGCCAGAGCGACCACATCACCTGCCTGTCTGCAGCATCAATCCCAGCCCTCATTAGCACCTCCCAAAAGCACCACAGACACCCAAATAAAACTAGGTATCGCTCTTTTTTTAGCCAACACCATAGAAACTGTCTTGTATGCCAACCTCACCAGGACACTGTCTCCTATTTTGACTACTGCCATGGAAACCACTTCAGATATCAGCACAACAGAGGGGCATCCCCCACATTCTTGGTCACTGTCACAAATGCCTGTCCCCAGCCAGTTGGTTATGATGGTCCTCTGCAAGGGGCACACCCAGCAAACCTGACAGAACCGCATCATTAATATTTATGTACTTCAGCAGTCACTTTGAATTATATGCATGCCTTTCTCCTTTTATTTGCACAGCTTACTCCATTAAAAGCAGAGAGAAAGGTGTCCCATTCTTCCTTTTTTGTACTAATAATGTGGGTAGTTATGGCAGCAGTTAAACTAACGACACTTAAGATGATTATGGAAGGTCTCAGGAGCTAGTCTGGCACTTGAAATCATGCAGTTGGACTTTAGCAGCAATCTCCTGAGCTGGATCCTGGAAAAGCCAGAAGTCGCTGGTCAGCTGAAAAGAATCGTTCACTAATGTCCCTGAGGAGAAATGATTTTGAGCCGAGAGATGTATTTCCTTTAAAAATACAGAGAAAAGCTGACCTCCCTGTATAGGATAGCAGGGGAGGAACGCACAAATCTACTGCCTTGTAGACAGTGGTCATAAGGTGGTTGGTTACACTCTTCAAAGAAGGGATGATGGTGGCCTGCACAAAGGCACCACAGCGTGGGAGACTCCAGCCAAGGAATCAACGGTGGAGCAAAACAGCAGATGCTGCATCTCACTGGAAGAGGGCAAAAGGCCTTTTCTTCCCCCACAAGAAGAATTGAAGTGCTGGTCTGCGGAGACTATGGAGAGCAGGAAAGCCTGTTCTGCAACTTCATTCCCATTAAGATTCTTGCAAAGGCTAATCCTCTTGCTCTCAGTGGAACTACTCACACGTAACTGTATGTAAAGGTGTTTGCATGGACAGAACCCAGATGCTGTCCTCCTTGGAAAACTACCAACAGTGAAGAAAGGGGAAAGGCAAGCAAGGATAAGGCAGGAACTAGATAAAAGTAGGGCGCAGCAGAAGCACTTCTACTTATGTTGGCATTTTGAGCCGACACTGCAAGGTATGACTTCACAGCAAGGACCAAGATGAGAAGTTCAGTGTACAATTTCCAGCCTTTCTATTGTTTATTCCCAGAATACAAGTACATTTCTAGAAAAATATATAAAGTGTGATCACTTGCATTAACCACATGAAAAGGAGAAAAGAGATCAGGCATTCAAGACATAATTGCACTTTGTAAGAGTAGTGTGATTCCAGCCAGAAGAGTTTAAAATTGTAACTGAACAAGACCTAAGCTGTATGCTCAAGCTGTTATCTGATTTTCTCTAACTATACCAGACTGTCTAGTATAAAGACTATTCCTCTTAAAAAAAAAAAAAAAATGTGTGTACATTTACAGACAGAAATATTTTTGAAAGTCACTGTATTGCTGCTACATGTAACCAAAAAATTACTGGAAGTCTAATATCCTCATTAAATATATTCAATGCTGCTCTTCTGCTTCCTGGCCACCAAGGCCTAAAGCAGCTCCAAAAAAGCTTACACAAGTATCGATTACCTCTTCTGTTTCCTGGCTTCAAGTCAGGTATATACGTATGTGAACATATGTACAGTCACTCTCTCCAGAGCCACGGCACTCGTCAGACAACTTTGCTGTTCACGTACCGGTAACAGTCTATCTGTTTGCATTCTTCTTTCCCAATGAATTGCTAGAACAGTGCTAGTCTCCTTTTTCACATTTTTATCTCCCATGGTCAGCTCTGTATAAACACAAAATTCTCATTCCTATTGCCTCTGTGGTTACACCAGTTTTTTCCTTCTAAATTCAGCATTTCTACACAACTGCAAATTCCTCCATACAGTTTATTTCTTCTGTTTTGGCTGACACGTTTTCCTGCTTTGTGTATCATTAGGCCAAATACTTCAGCCATGTTTTATGAACCACATGTCTGATAATAACAAGACAACTTAATGTTTCCATTACTAATTTGGGAACTATTTTCTGAGACTGCATCCGTGGCTAGAATTCCAGACAGAGGCACACAACCTCACTTTCTGGTACTCACCTGAACTATTTTCTTCTACAACCTTTTTTCCTTCCCCCAGCTCCCATGAAGATTGTTGTTATCCCTTAGGGACAACGTGCAGAAGCACACTGTAATTTCACAGGGCAGTGCCCCTTCCCTGCCTGCCCCAACACGCCCTCTGTACCAGCGGATACCAAAAGATTGGTGAAGAAGCTTGTTCTTTGTGATACATGAGGTGCAAATGTAGCATACAGCTCCCTGGAGACACAAATATCATGGAAAGGCCAGAGATCTGACACCAATATTTGACAAAATGGTTAAGTATCGCATCTGCCTTTTGAAGTGGAAAATGGGAGTCTAAACAAGATTGAGAGATGTGCAATGTCACCGAACTTTTCTTCCACCAAAACTCTACCACTTTTCAGGAGAAATCAATAACAATTTTCTAGGCCCTGAGCCAAACATAATAGTTTGGATTATTTTGATAGAGAATATGCAAACAGGATATCAAACACCCTTTGAACACAGCAAGCTGTTTTGTGGTAGGCATTTAACTTCCTCCAAACTGGGTGTTCACAGAAATTGTCACTTTGTCCTGACTAAAGTATAGCTCTATTTTCTATTTTTGTACGTAACCTGTAATATGTTGCTAAAACAATCAATCTGCATTTTTTTCCCTTTCTGTTTCCTTCCTCAGTAAGTCACTGTTAAAATCACAGTAATTGTACAGGCAGATACAAATTACCTTATACCACACTTCTGAAAACCTGGGATTTTGGAGCAGCGTGCACAAAGACGCCGTAAGAGCACGGCTGTGCCTGTGCTGCTGTTGTCTGTGGGCTTTTCTTAGCAGTGACACAGAGCAACATCAACAGACAGAAATGTAAATAAACACAAAGTTCTTCTAAGCATGGAACTCTGTGACTGGTGAGATGATTATGGTATATTGATCCCAGCTAAAGCTTTTTGCTACTGTCAGAAGACAAGCAATAACAGCAGCAGCAAGGATAAAACCCAATTCTAGCAATCAGCTCATGCTATTCATTCTGCTCTGGGTCTGGAACTGGAATTCAAATCCAGACTTTTGTTCCACCCTGTAATGAGTAATTGCAAACACATCTACACACATAGAGAGAACTTTTACATACGCCCTTCTCGTTTCTAGGATTTAACACTGAAAACTAAGATTATGTTAATATGGTGGTTTTGCTAGCACTTTTATGGTGCTCATGTTTAGAACGATGAACCTTGTGAGCAGCAAGAAAAAGATTTATTACCACAAATAATTAGAAACAAATTCTTATCAGTGTCATAAACATATGGTAAAGGAAAAAATCTTTCAGTCTGCTAAGCCAAACCCCAGTGCTTTTTCAGTTTATTCAAAATGAAGCAATTTTAACCAAGATTCAGCTCTTTTTCTTCCTGTTTTCAAAGAAAAATAAGTTATCAACAAAAGGTATCAAGAGGTAATGGAAGTGAGAAGTGGAACCAATATCTTTTGTGGGATTTAACTGTCTTTCCTAAGCAAATTTTTAACTTGTTGATCACAATGCATCAAAGAATCAGTATTGTTTCTGTACACGTGATCTTGTGGCCTGAGCTCAAATTTTAGATCTAAGAGCTGCTGAACAACCTACCCACCTCGCTATTTCAGTTTTGCATGAGTTCCTGTATACAATAAGGCAAATAAAAGACCAGTAACTGTTGGCTAGTGAGAGGATTAATTATTGTGCTTTATATTAGCTTGACTAAGGAATATACATATATTTTTCTTGAGAAGTCAAGTCCACTTTTCTTAAGGAGGTTTGAAACTTGAAGTTCTTTGTTATTATTACGGATCATCTTCAAATTATCCCTTGTTGCCATCTTAACTGTAAGAAACAGTAACTATCTCAGTCAAGGTACTTATGCTGTATTTGGTCAACATTTAACATACAGCAATTGCCTTAAACAGTAGTCTTAGCGGTATAAGAAAACTGTAAAAGATACAGTAGCCCTTAATTTGATGAAAACTTATGACAGTTTAAAACTGTAGACTGTTTCGAACTTAAACAATTTGGGTGATTGTTTAACAGTATGTTTAATTGCTTCTTAAAGTAAGCCACTGAAGTGTGGAACAACAAATCTGTTTCTTTACCCCTTTTTTAAACTCCTGCTACTTGTATGAAATGATCTGTTTTTTAAGGTCAGCTTTTAGGTAACAGAACTATTCTGCTTGGCTTGGCAAACTTTTATAAGAGGGCTGGGACATGGTAGAAAAAATACTGATTGACCATTTTGCCTGTACCTACTTAGACACTAGAATTTATACAAGTGCTATCAAGGTATTACCTGTCTCCTTACACGAAAAAGAATGATGCAGCTTTGCTTATTACTGAAATCACCTTTGAAAGCAAATCAGAAGCTAATGTGCACCTTCCCAGGAACTTTAATACCTATAGCTACAGCATGCGAAGGCAGGTTCTGTGACTCAACTTACACACTTTAACTTCTCTGTACTGATGAATTTTGCTGCTTGGAAACTTGCAAGACTGGAAACATGCAAGGATTAGATGTATTGGTAGGGTTTTAAATCTCTTTAAAAGGTAGAAGCTGCAAACAGTGTTCTTTATCTTACCATTCTGCCTGTAATATACAGTCTGCGGAGCGTTCTGCTGAGCTGGGAGACGGTCATCATTTTATCAAGAGTCTGTAAAAAAAAGGCATTGGCAAGATTACAAGAGCCATACCCAATCTTGTTTCAAAATAAAGATATTGTTCTCCCGTTTTCCAATATATCACACAATTGTTGCGTAAAGTGTCAGAAGAGAACATTTTATAACATATAAGCAAAATCTTCAGAATATTTGGATTTTAAATGTAGCTGAGAAAAAATACATTTTTAGAACATCTAGACAATGAAATTAATAATAATTTGGGTTTTGTTTTAAACTTAGATAATTTGAAATCCTAGAATGATTACTTCCTTGTGCAGATTTAAAGTTCGTTTTCCAAAGGCATTCATCTGTCCATCTTTGAAATTTATTTACTGCAAACATGAGCCAGTAAAGCTTGATTGCTTAAGTGTTTGAGGAATATGATCAGAAAAGGGAAAACAGACTTAGCACAAATATGTGTTTACACATCAAAATCAAGGACAAACAAAGAAACCCAACTATAAGCTCAAATTTTTATTTTTCACTAACTCTCCATTTGAGTTCTAGTGGAGGCTTTGGGAAGTTTAGATGATGAGCATGACAAGAAGTATACTTTCTTGGTAAATCTCCTTGGAGGTCTGGAGGCAAAGGGCTTCATACTAGCCTCGCAAACATGATGAATTTCACTCAAATTGAACAAGATGAATTACAGCTACTCTAGAATGAAAAGAAAAACAACGCAGGCCTCCAAAACCACAAGTATAGAACTGGGATTTTTATTTCAAGCCTGTTTCCATAACGATCTTCATTCTTGTCTCTTGTGTGCAGGTAGCACCGTAGGGCATTTTATTGATTGCTATATAATAGTTGACAAAATGATGCATTATTCAGCAAATTGCCACATGCAGTGAAAAGAAACCATGCCTTTTTTTCTGAAATCTTATAAACATATACTTTTTTTATTTTATAGACAGTCCGACGAAGCACTGAATCACCCTGTTGTAATGTACCATATATATAAAAGAGAAGACTCCTTATATTTGTGGCTCAAAACAAAGTTCTTCACATTTGTCAATACTTGTTAGACGTGGAGTCCAATCAATTTTTGATGTAGTGATACTATATCAGGGACACACTTGGATTAGAATGTCACCTGAACAGAAATAGCTTCTGTGTCAGACTGATGTTTCCCATGAGCTTTTACATTTTCTTCCTAGAGTCGATTCACTATAAACTGGCTCCTGCCAGAGCTTTATCTAGCTAGGAGAGCTCATCAGCCTAGGGACGAGAGCAGTTTTGTGTATGTCAGGCATGTCGTCCATCTAAAACTCCAGAATTAGCAGCTTTGACTGTTACAGGCAACAGATTTGCATGCTGAAACAAATACTCTTTCTCTCTGACCAAACCATTAATGGTGACAATCTTGTCTCAGCTTGAAATCATTCACAGTGTATTTTTCTTTCATATTTAGTCAAAGATTAGTATTAGAAGGTGAGCTGGTAAGAAAACGTAAGCAGCCCAAGAAAACACTGTTGGTACAGTCCTGTCACAAAATGAGGTCAATGGCTTTTTGTACAATTAAAGCAGCAAAGGGAATGCAAGACATCTTGGGTGAGACATCCATAGCACTTGATCACTGTCTGAAAAAATCTGACTGCAATTTTAATTGCAATTTCACCCAGCGGTAGACCGGAACAAGATTTTATGTGCCCAAAAGATGACTTATTTGCTTCAAGATTTAATAGTGGATTTAACAAGAAGTTATTATCTCTCTACAAATGTGTCTTGTTTTAAAGTCTAGAAACATTTAGATTAATAACAAAAGCTGGGATTTTGATCTCTTATTGTTACTCCAAACATACGGGTCTTAAGTTATGTGCCTGTGCCTTTAATTCAGCACTGAGTAATTACATTTAGGTCAGTGGAATCACTCCAGGTTTTTCTTGGTGTGTCTAAACGGAATGTTGTCCTAAGGATTTGGAAACATATGAAGTGAATTTAGGAATTAACATGTATGTCAGTACTTGGAAAATGTAACTGCCATGAACTAACTCAGCCCGTAGAAGGGAGAGAGAACATAAAGCAGAGGTCTGTGAATTTCAAGAGTAAGAGCAAGCATGTATATGCAGGTATAATTGCATCATTATTCTTTGTATTTTCCCCAACATTTCTTTTTCTTGCCTATTTTTATTAATAATGGCAAAAGGAAGAATATAAATTAAATTGTGCTAGGTACTTCACCTCTTAATCATTATCTCCTTCAGTATACCTTTAAAACCTTTCCATAAAACAATATCAAGAGACCGAATGTTAGACTTAAGTAGAAGCAAATAGGTCAAACTAAAATGCATTTAATTGGGAAACTATCTAAAATTTTCTTGTAACAAGCCAATGTTACCGGTATTAAACAGTACATTTGAACACTCTGACCTAGTGTATAAGATAAAGGAGACCATACAACACTTTGGAGGAAAAAATGTATAGGGAACATGAGTTTGTATGTGTAGGAGATAAAGTCAAATGCTTGAATAATTTAGACTCATAACATGAACGAAAATGAAACATTGGAACTTTAATAACTGGCTTTTTTTTCCTTAAACTCCAATTGTTAAGATATTGTGCTCCTGGCTAGCATATCAGGTGCTGATAATGAATATTCAGGGACAGTACTTTTGCTGCATGAACGAAAACTGTTCTGTTCAAAAGATTAATAAAGGATTACTTTATATATACACACACATACACTAAAGATAATGAAAATTGGAACCAAAATGAAGTTGAAGAACAATTATTTAAATGCAGAAAGTCTACTCAAGTGTTGTTAATAAAATGGAAATAAGCATAGGAGAAAATATAACCTAATTAAGAGGTTCAGAAAGGCATATTAGCATATGCTGGAAAAGTAATTTTTATATATGAAAATTATTTTATGCTTTATATTATCATTATAATGCACAGTCCTACACGAACGAATCACAGATGTGCATTAATTTCATACTCAAGCTCTGTACTACTGTATTGCTGGTCATGGGTGCACATTGCATTCGAGTTACATTTGACCTGTGGATTTACTGTAGCCTTAGCAGAGTGCAACAGGGCAATCAAGAAAATAATGATCTTGAGGTGGCAAAAAGGTTTCTTTACATTGCTTTTCTGTAATGAAGGAATCACTGCCTCAGAGAAATCTTTGCAGGTGGCACGCTTTAAAAGGAAATGCTCTTTTAGACCCAGAGTGAGGAGATCAAAGACCTTGCAAAATTCAACTGCAGTTAACATGGTGGAATCTGACTCACTCTTGGTTTTAAATGTGACTAATATTTTTGCAATCCTAGTTTGGATTTGAATATCATGGTTAGAAGTTACCAAGTCTTTTGTGAGCAGCTGAAATACTGAGGCCTGCTTTTCTGATAGTCGACAGCCCGCATACCCAACTAGCACTGCATTGCTGCAGCATCCCCACTCCTGCGCCATATTCAGGCAGAGGCTGCGATTTTTCTGAACTATACATTACTGACCGGTCAGCTGGCACATAGATGCTGATTGCTTCGTCAGCAAGGAGAGCAGAAAAGATAGCCTTTGCACTCATTTTGTAGTTCTTTCTTTAGCGGAAGCACTAATTTGTCTCTATAAGCCGCAGCCTCCCCAAAGTGCAGAAACTCTGGAACTGAAATTTGTTGAAACTGAACATCAGATCAAAAGCTCGAGGCCTCTAACAGCAAGATTTCCTAAGCCCTGCCTCCTTAAGAAGCCAGGATAAAAATACAGCTACATGAAAAATAAATGAGCAGCTTTTCCTGACTGTGAAACCAGAACATAATGACATGAAACCAAAATCAAATGCAACAATATCGCCTGTATTCCCAAGCGCCAGCAGTAATGCTCCCTTTCCCAGCTCCCAGAGACTTGTTAAACAAATGAGCCTTATAATGTATTTTGCAAGTGAAAGATCCCAGAGTGGAAAAAGTAAACTCCAACACCGAAGACCCTTAACAAAAATGCCGTTGCTTGCTCTAAGAGTTTTGCCCTGAGGGGGATTCAGTCTGACCTCGCTCCTGCCACGATCAGTATTTTCTCTTTTGATCAAATGAATGGTTCTGCAGTGCTAGCAGTAGTCTGAGATTTTAGATCAAAACTAGTATCTCAGTACCTGGAAGTCAAGTCAGCCCGTGCAAGTCAAAAAGGGCCAGTATCTCGTGTGCGCAGACCAGTGAGACATCTTTTTGTACTGGAAACAAACACTCTGTTTAAAATATACCTGATGCACTACATTTTCCCTGAACACCTCAGCTATGCCTCTGCCAACGCTGGGTATGCAGCTGCATTATCATCCTGGTTATCCTTGCTATGGGCTTGGTGGCATTTTTGGAACCACGTTACACCTTTAAAATTCTTTAAGTTTCCTGGAGAGAGACCTGATTTTGGTTGTACGCTGTGATCCCCTCAGGAGAACTTTTCCCCTTTTTCCTTGTTTTTTCTTACTTGTTATTACTTTTTTACCTTAAGTTTAAAAATGAAAGCCTTTGGACTGAAAAAGAGTGAAGGTGGAGTGAGTCTCTTGATTAAAACCAAGGAGAAAAACCTTAAAATACAAACTCTCATGAACACAACATGTCTCCTCCCGCTGCATTAATGCCGCTTCACAAAATGGCGACTGCCTCTGTAGGCAGCTGCCTAAAAATGCACCCGTCCCCGCAGGAAACCAGAAATGCAACTTTTTTTTTTCCCCTCTCTCTCTCTTTTTACATTCAGTCCCTCAGGGACTCCCCAGAGCCCTCCGCAAAGCCGTAACCTGACAAACAGAGAAGCGATGGGGAGCGCACAGAGCTCTCTGTGTGCTTGGACCAGCCTTTCCCATCTGCCTTCAGCTTTTGGAAAACACCCGGGACTTTTCCCCCACTGGTGTGGGGTGAGTGGGTGCATGCAGGCTGGGCTGGTACGTGGGGCTCTGGACTCCAGCGCCCTGTACAGTGCAAATAAATCTGCTGATTCAGCCGGTATCACTGCAATCTTGCGTTTCCAGAATTTTCTCCCTCCGCTTCCCAAATATAAAGGGACTTTTGTGCTACATACTGAGCTGGAGCACTGATGGGCTCCGTGTAGGGCGCCATGTGGTATTTGGTTTCTCGCTACAGTACATGTTTTTATAATGATGGGGGAAGGGAAGGAAGGGAGCTGCTCTTACCAGCATGCCAATAATCTGTTGCAAAGGACTGGAGCTCTCAGAGCCAATTAGTCCTGAAGTTAACCATTTAACTGCTGGAAAATTCAAGTCTCAGGCACAATCTCAGTGAGATTAGGGACAGAAAAGACTGCGTGGGTACCCAGGGCATCGAGCTCAGCACAGATTTGTTCACAGATGTATTTTTGTGTGCTTTACTGAATACTTTTGATATACAAACTGACTACTGAAAACTCCCTTTGGTCACAGCACGCAAAGGTGGGACAGCTATATCCAGAACACATATACCGCACAATTTTAATAAAAGCTGGATTTGTTTCGGGATCTGTGCCAGCCTGTGGTGGAACCATGAAAACCACCCACAGGAGCTGCATTTCTGATACGGATTTCAGGTGGGTACAAGTCCTTGCCACGGGAACAGCAAACCCATGCTGCCCACCGTGGGGTGGGAAGGGTCAGGGTGCTGCCCTGGGAGAGGAAACCCGGCTGTGTCACAGGAGCATCTCCCAGCAATGCTGCTGTGGACAGAAAAACACCGTAAGGTGGGGCAAACTCTAACAAAGCAATGGCATAGTCTGTCTCCCTCTAAATGTATGTGTCTCCATCATCCCTGGGCTGTGCCCAGACACAAAGACATACTTTGGACCTCCCTGAACGAGTCTTGTTTTTCTAAACCCTTAACTGCATTAGAACAAGACCAAAAAAAATTGTTCTTTTTATACACTGCAGTTTAATTTGTCATAAACTTTTAATGCTCGAGGCAGACTAGCTCATGACTTGTTGTGCGCTGCTGAACAAGCCAGGGAAGAAGATGCACGGGGAATTCCCAGCCTCGGTCTTTTTTTTCCAGGGGCAAGTCTCAACATGGCCAGGGAGTACAGACAAATTAGTCCTAATGCAGAGCAACAGTAACATGCTCCCACTTGACCCAGCGGGGTTGGTAAACCTATTTTTATGCCCTTTTTTTATTCCATGACATACCAGAGAATATTGTATCCGTCTCTCAGGGATGCCAGAAAGACCAGCAGAGTTTGCACAGCACAATGAAGTACCCTGGCATACTGAAAGCAGGGTCTCCACCCCAGCTCCTCAGCCCTAGCAAAACAGCAGAGTTTATTTGCTTGAGAGGGGCTGTACTAGTGCTGCAGGGCTGCTGAAAGGCATATTCCTATACCGCTAGCCTCTCTAACGGGTGCAAATGAAGTCAAATCTCCCTCCTGGTCATGGAGAAGGTCCAGTGCATGTGGTAGGTGCCTGCTGCTCCCCTTGAAGGGCTACAGCAAGGCTGGCACTGTAACTCATCTCACTTTTAAGCATCAGGAAGAATTCTGGCTACATTAAAGTATAAGTTTACATTCCAATTCAAAACACTGTAGAGGGGGGGGGAAATGTATTGCTAAGAAAACAGATTATTTAGGCATGTGAGCTGTCAGAGCTCTGGCAATACAAGAGCTCTCTGTTCCTGTTGCCTCCCACAGCTGCATTCACTAAAGATATCCTGGGCAGAGAACTGCATTTCTCCACCCCTTTCTCAGCCCAATCAGGTTTGCACAAACACCACCAGGCTCCCTTGGGACATGCAGTCAGGCAGCAGCGATGCCCTAGTTACAGGCATCGTGAAGGACAGAAGAGAGTAATAACATCTGCAACAGGGTGAAATTGTTACATCCACAGGTTATTTTGAGAGGGAGTGTGTGCAGTTGATCGATATTTAACTGTTAAAAACAGGGTGGTTTGTTCTCCATAAGGATATACCCCATTTGTACATCAGAATTGGTTACTGGAAGTTTTTCCCATCAGATGATTGTCAATAGCTTGTGGAAAAAAAGAACTGGTGATCTCAGAGCAAATTCAAGCAGAAGAAGAATGGTCACCTCTACAAAAAAAAGAAAAATTCAGCTCCTGGCAGATTTAGAGGTGAGCAGTGGTCTTCAGTGCCTCAGGGACTGGCTGGCCAACAGAAAGCAATCCCAATTTTACCTTCTATCGAGTCAAGGCTCTGTGGCATATTGTCTAATCATATGTCTGCCGCTGTGGGGGAAAAAACCCTATGACTAAATTTCCATAGCACCAGGGTGCTTCCCCTATCACCTCCATTCTGCTCTCCACGTTATCTCCTGTCCTCACCTTGCATCTTTTATTTGCAAGGACACAGATTCTTTGGCCCAGCACAATGGAGCCCTGGTCCCAACTGCAGCCTTGAAACACTGCTGCAATCACAGTAACGAAGAAGAGGAAGAGCTTTCCCTTATGATATAGTTAATTCTATAGTGGATCAAATTCCGGCAGAAAAATCATCTTTGTGGCTTTCCTCGCTTTCAAGCTGTGAGCCAGCAGGGATTTTGACCCTCATGGTCCCTGCTTCTTCCACTCCTCACAGTTCCCTATTTCTTCAACACCTCCAGCTCCTCTAGCAGCAAAGCAAATTTGACAGAATCTGGTCAATTTTTCAAGCTTTCTTATTTTAAGAAGTCAGCAGGAGCAGACTATATCTTGCAATCAAACCTCACAGGAGGGAGAATTAAATATCTCATGCATGACCTTAATCCGTAGGATTTTGTAGATAGTTTTTCTTGTAATCTCAATACTCAGAGCTTATCATGAATTCAAATCGTATCTGTAGCCCTAGAACATTTTGCAACAAAAGGAACCCAAATTCATTTTGATATAATTATGCAGTCACACAAGTCACATGCTTGCTGTGGAATAAATACACTGAGCTTTTGGGAATAACTGGCAGAGTTAAATAAAAATGTAAAAACAACCCCCAAGAATGAAAGCTATCTATTACATAAGGAAAAAAAATCAGTTTTAGATGTCAAATTGCAGTAAAGGAAAAATGGCATAATGTATGTATGAAGAGTCTTTTAATATGTCCATTTTTCAATCTGCAAAACATAAAAGAAAGAACCTAAACTCGTACTTAAGCATCCACATAAAGTAAGGACCATATTTTCAAAGGTAGTAATATCATTTGAGGTACTTAAAGCCTTTGAAATCAGATAATTCATTCCCAAAATGGCCACAGGTCCCTAAGCTCAATCAAATAGTTGAAAGCCAGAAAAGTTAGAAAATTGTGCTGCGGTTTTTGTGTCTTTCCTACAGATTCTCCCCTTCTCTGCTTTTCTTGCCTTCTCGAAACAAATTGTCCTCAAAGACTGTTCTAATTTTGTATTTGGAAATTGCCACTATTTTAATTAGTGACATTGCTGTAGAAGAACTACACCCTGCTGCACCGGTTGTACTGAAAACGAGCCTTGTTCACTGGGGACAGAAATGGTTTTGCCTGCTCTGATCTCATAAGGTCTGCTGGATCCTATGGATTTCCAAGCTCACGTGGAAAGATGTAGTCTCATCTATGTGCTTTTAAGAAGGAAATACAAAATGTGAAACCAGATGTTAAGACTGAGCCACAGAGAAGCCACAGGAGTGTGAGTTACCTTCAACGACGCTGCAGTTCTAAAAGCAAACAAAGGCATAAGAAACTGGGATGGAAGGTTTCATTCCTCAAACGAGGCAGTGACTCACCCACATTCCCAACTGCTCAAACAAGGGAGGCAAACCCTCCTCCTGGCAGACTGGATCCTCTGCATTTTAGCATGCGGAGCAAATCCCAAGCAAAGGCAAGCCGTGGTGGTGGCACATTGTAGCAGACACAGCGCAGGGCCAAATGTATTTCAGAAAGGGACCCTCCTTTGTAAACCTCTGTATTAGCTTGCCTTCTTGAAAAAAATTCAAGAGTTCAGAAGTTCTGCTTTTCATATCTGAAAAGACAATGAAAAGAAAAAGGGCTGCTACCAACAATTGCTTTTCAAGAGCCAAACTCATCTTTTCTTAGATACCAAGGTTTTCTAAAATTGCTAAGGGCAGTAGTTGACTTTTTTTTTTTTAAACAATCCAAGGGCAGACAAGTCAAAAAGTTAACTGAACAGAGAGGCAAGCAGTGTGTAAGGTGGATAAGGTGCTGTTGCTAACCATCAAGTTATCCATATGGGAAAATTTGATCTGGGGATATGGAAACTCACCATCCTAAACATCTGCTCAGTCATTCCCAACATACAAAGCAGAGTTCACCGATGAAGGACAAGCATGTTCCGGGTGAGAGACAGCACACAGCCAAGCTGCTAAACATGCCCAGCTCCACCCTTCCTGCATGGCTCTGTGGGACATGGGGAGTGCTGTGCAGGTCCCCAGAGAGGGGACATCAGCTGAGCTGCTGGGTGGCAGCGACGGAGCCATTGGCAGCAGGGATGAGGAGGAGGTGGTAGAGAGGCTGGATGTGAGGAAACGGGACGAAAAAGAAAAGGAGCACAGAAAGCAGAGTGCATTGCTAATTTTCTAGAGAAACTCCAGGAAGCCAACATCTTTAAACTATAAACCTCAGAGAGTTTGTGGTTAGGAGACAAACATTGCTGGGCTACAGGGAGGGCTGCACGTAGGGCTATACCTGTGCCCAGGGAGAAATGCCTGAAAGCCACAATTCATCTGGAGCCCCCAAGGAGCGGGGCTGGGTAGGTGGTCCCCTCTGTAGCTGTGCCGGTGGTCCCCTCTGTAGCTGTGCCAGGGCTCTGCTGGGTGAGGTTCATTCCTCTGTGTGATGGAGGATGCCAGATTATGAGCATAAAATTCTCCTCTGGCTTCATACTCACTGAAGCAAAATTAAGGCTGACACTCAGTGTGTTCCGCCTATACCAAGTTTTTAAATTCTCGGGTTTCCAGAGGTAGCCAGACACCCCAAACCAGCACATTCGTTCATTCCTCCTGGGGGCCAGCTCCTGAGGGTACCTGGAGCTGCTGGAGAAAGCAAATGGCAGCGTTACCTGATGGGGAGGGCTTGTTCGCTTGACAGTTATCAGTGTAGGTTTGGCTGCTGGTGTAGGGAGAGTCCTTGACAACGCAGGCTGCTAGCGGAGGAACACAAAGCTGTGTTATTAATGGAAGTATCAAGCCTCACACAAATAAGATAAGCTATTCTGGAGCTGAAGCCATGCCTGAGACATCATGAAAATGCCTGTTGCACTAACACTGCTGCTGTACTTGAAGCCTAGCCCCAGCGAGCTGGGAAAGCACGCAAACCCGATCCTCCTCGCCGCTGCAGATTTGCCGGTGGCATTTGAAATATTTCAGGCACTTCAGACAACCCTCCACGAACCAGAGCAGAGACTCGCCCATTTAAAGGAAAAAAAAAAAAAAAATCTGTTTATCAAGTTGCAGAACAACAACTATCCATCTAGTTTATTAGATGGAAACAACGAAAGCAGGGGCAGATTTTGCTGACGTTATTTCTCTCCGATTCAACATGCTGCCTTGATTAAGTGACTGTTATGATCGGTGCAACAGCAAACAAACAACACGAGCTTATTATAAGACATTTCCTTGTGCAAAGGCAGAGAAACCATCACAGGAGATAGACCCTGAACATATTATTGCTACTGAGTATTTTGGCTGGCTCGTGCTACTTGGAAACCCCAGTTCTGCCAGGCTGCTTGAGAAAGGCAGCATTTGTCCCCTGCCTTCGGCATGAAAACACAACTCAAATCCCTTCTTGGGAACAAAGGTGCTTCCCAGGAGCCTGGCGTGCTGCCGGCATGCCGAGCGCGTAGCCAAGCAACGGCAGCCAGATCGGGGCTTGCGCCTCACCCGCGATGCTCCAGCCTCCACAAACAATTCTTGCCACGTAGACAAGACCGTGCAGGGTAATGGAAAATTACTGCAGGCTTTTTCTTAAAGGGCAAGAATCTCCGCTGGCGGAGAAGGTTGGTCCGCATCCCGCTTCCCAGCACGCCCCAGGGTAATTTTTTGTTTCCTGCGAGAAAGGCTGCAGTGCGTCACTAGCACGCTGGGGCGTTAATAAAGGCAGATAGCATTTGCATGATATTTCAACTGAATTCAGTGATAAAAAATGTAAAGCAGAGAGCTAAGCAGCAGTGGTGGCGGGGGGGAAGAGCTGAGCAGCCAGAGGCAGGAGCTGAACAAGCCAGCAGCCACCTTTCTAAAACTGCTTTCGACACAGCCTCAAACATGGCGACCTTAACGTGGCACAGTGAATATTAGCCGAGAGCTGATGCCAAAATAATTCTCTCGTGCTTGGCAGGCGCAATGTTTTAACAACTGCCTGGCAAATTTCTGCCTGCAAGGCTGTAGGAGAAAAAAATACCTTTAAAGAAAGAGCAAACTTACTTTGCCAGTTGGTAGACTATTATCAGGGCAACAGCAATTTTTAAAAGTTACGGCCATGTTTACCTCCAATTTCTAGTGTAAAAGAGAACTGATTTGTTAAGACAGCATTGTGCCTACCTAGCTTAAAACACCAAGCTAAAGAGCTGCACAAATAGCTATAGTGGCACTAAACAGCCCATTCAAGCTACTGCAGTTTTACCATGTGAAAAATCAGAGATTTGCAGACTTACCGGCTGGGCAGGGCAACACCTGCCTGACAGGCACACGGACACAAGAGCTGCCCAGCCAGAGGGTCACAGCACTGCTGTACAAACAGTGCTCTTTGCAGGATTCAAAATTAGCTCCTGTAACCATTACAAGTTTCATTTCGTCTCCTCAAGGAGCAGACAACACTGCCCGTTCCTCAGGGCACCTACGGGGAACCAACTGTGTCTAACCTGCAGAGAAACAAGGGGCAAACCTGCTCCTCTTCTACAACCTCTTTTTGCTCACTGCGTGCGGCTGTGGCTCATGATGGCACTGGTTTGGTTCAAGGATGCAGCTATGCTTTCTGCCCTCTCAGGAGCTGCCTGCAATTTAAGGTGTCGCTTGCCAGACTGGTTCTAGGTCAGCTCCTGCAGCAACGTGGCTTTTGCTCTTCCCCGTCTTCATGTTTTAACTCATCTTCTCCTATCTGTTTTTCTCAGATAAACACTGGTTAAAGTCTGAACCCAAATCTTTTCATTTTGTTGTAGCCAGCAAATGAAAACGAAGCCCCTGCACCGAGTTAGGGGACTTCTTTGTAACAGAAACTCCCCCACCACCCCCAATAGAAACCTTTGTTGTGAAGCTGCTTTCATTGCAAGCTCTGCAAGGAAAGTCATTACATTTAATAGAGGTTGACCTCATTTTGTAGTCCTTGATATTAAAGCTTATAAGGAGGGAAGGTAATTAGAAGCGGTGACTTCTCAGCAGAGATATACAGTACTTGTTGTTTTTACCTCCTTCTTACCTAAGGGTTCATTTAACATGGCTTGGAAAGAGTAACTTGAAACAGCTTTTGGCAGATAAGCAAACTCAAGTAAAATGCAAAGATCTGGTTTCCAAGAAGCCTTTTACAAGCTGTACAGAGAAATGAAATTAAACCTTTCAACAGCATACAAGACTTTCTACAGAGACTGCCTGGAAGAACTGCAAACGTGCATTCTGGGTGAAAGCTAAGTCTGAGTCTGGAGTTACATGAAGACATCTGATGGTGGAGAGGACCGGTGGCCGTGCATGGACTTGCCCATGTGGCAGCCTCTGCTCAGCTGGAGGGAATTGCTGGAATTTTCTATTGCATTTCCAAGTCCGTGATCTGAGACGAAGAAAGCAAAAGGGTTTGAGATCAGTAAACATGCACAAAGGAGTGAATGCAAAGATGCCCCAGCTTTGTTAGGTTTCTAGCTTTACTAATGTAACCTGGGTTTCCACACAGTGGACACCGTTGTCACAGGGGAATGAGTAAACGCAACCACTGGCTGCCACTAAATAAATACATTTTCTGAAGCAAGGCGGTGCACTGCAGTAAGGGATGTGCCGCACCGTGCCAGGGGCCTCGCTGAGCACGGCTGCGTCAGGGCTTTTCACCTTAATGTGTTTTGAGTTTAAAACATCCGTTCATAGCCTGCTTTTTGAGTAACTCTTATGCTTTTCCAAACTGTAGAAGTCCACTTGAAATACATATTTTGAATTAATTTTCCTAGCTCTTGTGGTGCCCCCATTGCTCTCCCATCTCCTGAGCATCCCTCGCATTTCCCGTGCGCTGGGTCCTGCTGGCTAGGTGTCACCTCCCTGCTTAAACACTGGTGCATTGCTAAGAGAAACTCTCATTATGTAAAAAGAATAATTTATTGTTAAAAGCCCCAGGCTCCCTTAAATTTCCCTTTAGATTTTGCGGTTTGAACAAGTGTTTCTGCTTCAGCGAGCCTCAGAACTTCCTGATTTTTGCACAGTTCTCCCAGCCGCAAACAACAACTGAGTTCAGCTCTGCTCAAAACTCAGCTTTGGACTTGGTTTCTTGAAAAATCAAGATAAATGGTGGTGTCCCCAGCTGAAGCGCTTTCACATGGTGTTAAATAGCAACTTCTTTTCTGTAGTACCACCTCTCCTGGGTCTGTGTGCCCTGCGCAGAGCAGAGCGGTTGCTGCCTACACCTGCAGTCGGTTTGCTCTGCCGACTGTTTGCCCTGTGGTTTGTGGCACAACGTGCATTTCAACGCGAGAAAAGAGAAAGGTGGCTCCTCCAAGAACATAATCAGAAACTCCCTGAAGACTATAACATGGTGGATTAAAGCACCCAGCCTTTGTTCCTCCTCCCTGGGAACGGATTTCCACTCCATACAAGCAAAAGGGATCACAGTCATGAGAAATGAGTGACGAAGCCCAGAGCGGGACCACACCAGTCCGGCACAGTCCTGGAGGGCTGGGGTGTGGGGCTGGGAGGACACTTGGTGGCCAGTGGCTCTCCTCCTGCAGTCCCACAGGGACAGAAGGACACGGCGTAGATGAGGCACGTTTAGTCTTGTGCACTGCTTCGCCTCCACCCTCAGCAAGGCCAGGGCTATTCCGGCTTAGCTAGTTTTTCCTCCTATATCAGATAAAGAGTGTTAATAAATCACACCCAACGATTCCCACCACACCTCAAGCAATTAACCCCATCCTGTGGCATCGCTGGCTGGGGAAGCCCTGGACAACGTCCTGGGACTCTGATAAAGCTGAGAGCAATTTTGCCACCCATTCAATGCAAAGAAGGTTAGTCTTTTTGTGTTTATTTTTAGAACAGTAAGTTATTTTCAAAGAGCCTTTCTGTCAGGCTTGGCCCTGTATAAGCTGCCAAGTTGGCTGCTCCAGCTCCGTGGGCATCGTTAGCAGGGCTGCCGTGTGATGAAGTGGTGTCAGCACTTCCATTACAGCACCTTTCCCCTGCTCCAGCCCCATTATAAATGGGACATAAAATCCAGTTCTGGCAGAAACATTCAAGAGCCAACATGGAAAACAGTCACCACCTTAACCTGATCCTTACTAAAATTCATCTGGCTGGGGAGAGAAAATGGGGATTTAAAACACATTTTATCCCTCCCACGCCTAAATCCTGAATTTTAAAGTCCAGCTGTATCACACTCAAATTACTCATGGGGAATTTTTTTTACTTTTTTTTTTTAAAATATCTGTGGTAAATGGAGAAGTGATCCTTTCCCTCCTCCGCCTCTTCCGCAAGCCAAACACTTGATTAAAAGTTGCCATTGTCAATCCTACTAACGAAGGCCACAGTTAATAGTCATTGTAATTGGGCACAAATCCATGGTAGTGTTGAACGGGAGAGACGGATGTCCTTCTTGCCACCCTTGGCCACATGCAGCCACCCGGGGTGCTGGGTCAGGGAACTAATTTAGCTGACAACTAACCAGGAGCATCCAGCCAGCTCAGATCTGGCTAAAACCACCCATCGGCATGAGGCAGGGGCGATGCGGTGTTGGGAAACGGCGGCCGGGGCTGGAGCAAAGCAGGACTGCTCCTGGCACCAGTACTTGTGTCTATGGAAGATGTTCGTCTAGCTACAGCTTCAGGCTGGTCTTTTAATAACTGGCTTCTATATCAGCTGCTGCTCAAAGAGGTGGCCTCTTATCTTGAGGAGATGCTTGCTATCGAGTGGTCATGCTGTCAGCCAGACCGATGAATTAATCCAGGCTCAAACTAATCTTTTTCCTTTTTTCTCTACTCTTCAGCTGGGTCAGTTCCCTGAGCACCAGCAGAGTTCCCCAGCACACAGAGAGTGGGAACAGGGGACTGGGACAGAGGAGTGCAAGATGCCTCCTGCCAGCAGCACCAAGGACTTGGGTTGGTGCATGTTGACCTCAAAACAGCCCCGTAGTGCCACAGCTCTCGGCTCGGCCGGTTCCTCTCTCCTAAGCCAGCACAAACCGAGTGCACTGCAAAATCAGCAGGGGAAGAGGAAGAGCCCGTAGCTTACTCTGCCTTCCCTTAATGCCGGGGTAAATGACCATCTAAGGGGGCAGGTAGGTATAGAGGAACTGTAGGAAGAGGAACTATAGGAGGGATCCTACCAACTCTTTCACTCTTACAAAGAAGTTCCCCCACTTCTGGTTTCAATATTTATACATTTTCTAACTCCAGCATGTATTTCTGTGTTACCCCAGAAAAGGCACAGTTTGGAAACTGCTGTAGAACTGTAGCCAACAGGAACTTGTTCTGGTGTGGCAACGTCTGCAACTCCAGACTTGCTGAGGTTGTTTGGGAAATGCAGAAGGCAGAGATTTTGTGGAGTCACCTGAGACAGCAGCCAGCTCAACTCAACCCAGCCCTGTTATCCCTATGGATAACTTTCCTATGGAAATGCTGTGCTGCGCAATCTGGCAGTGCCTCCTACACCACTTTGAGCTCCTTTGCCGAATCCAACCACACTTGAAAGACACGTAGAAGAACCGAGACGAAGTTTCTATGTGTCTCCCAAAAACCCTTTCCCCTACCTGACCTCCAAACACTCGAGCTCGGGGTAGGAAGGCTGCAAGCATGGCCATCTGCCATCCCGCTCGGTGGCAGCTGCCCAGCCAGGCTGCACATGCATTTTAGCCTGCTAATTAGTGTGCATACCGTCAATTAGTGTGCTTGGTGTGGGTGTGACAGGACATGGGGAGGGAGTCGGGATTTTTGCAGTAAATGAGTCTTTACTTCCTGCTCATGGAGAAACACGTCCCTGTTGTCTGCTTTATGGTGTAGATCTGGAGGAACATGCTAGAGGACGCATATTCCTTTGCAGGACACACATAATACCAATCTAGCACCCCCGAGAGCACTTGTAGGGGGTAACTGGTATTTCAGCTGATGCCCTACATCGCAAGGGCGTTAGAAGATGGGAGCTCCCTCAGCAGGCTGGGTCAAACATTGGCATCCCAGACTTATCCCTGCGTCCTGCTGGTAGCATGGCTGTGCTGGTAAATACCAGCACCAGGGCTTCTCCTCTTCCACCGAGGACCTGCAGTTTTCCCTGTGTCATCAAGTGCAGTCCAGCGGGACATTTGGCAAAGCTCTGCCATGACTTGCACCTGGCTAAAATTTGAGCTCCACTGGGAAGAATGACACATTACCCTGGGTAAACACAAAACTTTTAATGAAGAAATGAATGTAAATACCAAAGATAGGCGAGAGATTAAAGCAGTGCTCAGAGGACACTGGGTTTCGCGGGGACTCTGACTTCACCTCTAATGCTGTGGTTTGGCTCAGTGCTGGAATTTATCCCTGTTAAATATGTACCTAATGAGACCACTGACCTGCTGGGAGAATTGCATCAGTTTTCATCCCTGCTGTTCCAGCTTCTGTTAAAGCTACCATTAAAGAGAAAGGCAGTCACGCAGCGTGGTGCTGCCCGACACACCTTTGGAGCCTGGCCTACAATGAGAAGATGTGTGGTGTCTCCTCGACATCTCACCTGTGCACATAAATGCAGGTCTTGCACATGCACCTTTGGAAACTGGTGGGCCTCTCTTGAGAAGGGTTTGCCAGGAACTGGTTAATAAGTGGTACACTGGCCCTATTTCCTTCTTCTCGGTGGGTCTGGGACTGCTCTAGCCCCAAGACCCTTTGCTGCTGCTGGCTGAGGGAGATTTGCACAGGCAGGTCCACGTCTCAGTCCTGTTGTCACTGTGAAACGCTGAGGTGCTCTGTGTGCCTCATGGAAGTAACTATGAAATACACAGAGATTAAATCAGTCCTGAAATGCCATCACTCTGCTAGGAATTTTGTGACCAAAGCTGAGAGGTGAATATGTCTCTCCTAGGCTAAGAAACAAAACAAACCTTATTGTTTTCCCCACCTGTTTATAAGACTGAAGCATAAGTCATGGCTTAAGGGTATGTACGACAGGCTTTCTTCTTTAAACACAGAAATATTCTATCAGTGAATAAAACTATTTCAGCAGTCAAGCATAAGCTGACTCCAAAGGCTGTTGCAATTATGAGTTGTTGCAATTAGGAGTTAAACAATCATTTTGGTTGCATAATTTCCGAGTGCTTGAGAATATCCCAACAGAGAAGAAACAAAAAAAAGAAATAATGAAAAATGTTCCGTGTTCTTAATCAAATTGATACCAGCAGACTTAAATCCCTCCTGTTCTGAGCCGAAGACAAAACCCTTGCAAAAGAGGAAAAAAAGAACGTCTGCTTGTCTGGCAATGCTTTCTGTCTAGCACCAACCACAATAGTGCCATAAACATCTAGTATATACCAACATATATGTAGGGAGAGCTCAGACTTGAAATCCAGCCAAAACCAACACAGTGTACAAAAAGGAAACCATCTTTGCCACAGACTGCTTTGTCCATAGCAGTAAATTGGAAACTAATTCTCACTTACGAGTTAAGATATTCCTAATGCAAAAGAAAAAAAAAAAAAGAAAAAGAAGTCATTAGGAAGTCAAATGAAAGGGCTGCTAATCTGCCATACTTGCTCAGTGTGTTAACAGCCAGGAGAATTAAACTGCATCTGATATTCAAATGGACAGGATGAAATGAAGCGCAAAATATGAGAGAGAATACAACTAACCTCCCACGGATCCGTTTAGGGATCCCAGAGGACAGAGGTAGGAGAGACCTATTTTACTACCCAGCAGGAGCTGCAAGCAGTCCTTAAACCCAGGGCCTTCTAAACCAAACCCTAAACCACCCTAACAGTGGGGTTTATTACTTGTTAATAATATTGCCCTTATCAGTGCCGCTGGAGCTAAATCAGCCCCGCGCCCACTCCCAGCCCGCTATAACGCGGCAGCGAAGGACCTCATGGGGGATACTGGGGCCGGGGGGGAGGAGTAATGGAAAAGCATCCTTCTCCAGGGCCGGGGACCACTGGAGCGGCTGGGTGGCGAGCGCAGGAGCCGCCGGTCCCGCTGGAAACCGGCTGCTGCCACCTCGTGGCCTGGGAACCCCGCGCCCCCCCCCGCGGGCCGGGAGGGGGGTCCTGCTGCAGAGCTCGGGGGTCAGTGGAAATGGGGGAAAAAAAAAACCCAAACAACCTAGAAATTCAGGAAAAAATCCAAGAGGAAAAAAAAAAAAAAGAGCATTTTGCTTCTCTGGAACATGTAGAATTGAGCCCAGCGTCACGCTGCTGGTGGGGTTGAACCCGGTTGAAACCCACATCCGTAAGCTCTAGCTTTGGTTTCAGACAGCGAAAGGGTGTAAAGACATCTCCATGTCCGCCAAAATGGCAATGCCAGACAGCGCGGGAATTCAAACCACCTGAGCAGTGGATTTCCGCGGGGTAGATTTTTGGGAGCATGCGTGTGGATGCGTGGATGGTCGGTATTTTGCCTCAGGCGTACAAGAACGCGAAACAAATGGAAAAGGAAGAAGCAGTGTCACTGAAAGTGAGAAATAAGGGAGTTCCAGAACAGCCTGAACAAGTCACAGTGTGCGGTGCTGAAAGAAATGAGCAAGATCTGGGCCAGGAGCTCTGAGCAAGGAAACTGCCCCCAGTTGTTTGAGTCCTCCTGTTCAGAAAACAAGGATTTTGTATATTTGTAAGTGCACAAAACTCGGTCAAAGAAATGAATCGTCCAGTACCTTCTCCCTTCCCTTCCCTTCCCTTCCCTTCCCTTCCCTTCCCTTCCCTTCCCTT
>VYZW01055532.1:126011-149320 GCA_013401315.1 Balaeniceps rex
CTCTCCTCTCCTCTCCTCTCCTCTCCTCTCCTGTCTTCCCTCCAAATAAATTGTAAGTCCTTGATTTTTTTTGTTAAATATTTAGGTCAAAAGGGCAACAATACTTTCATCTGATCTGAACTTTTTTTTTTTAATAGGAAATTCAGATATCAAGTGTGGCTGTGTCTTGCACAGCTTTTAGCATTCTGTAAAATTCTTGAAATTATAAGGGAAAGGTTCTCACCTGCAGACCTCTAAGGGATGTGACAAGTGTACTCTCCCCTCCCTGTGCCAAACTTCTCCAAAAACCTAAGCTGTTGCATTTATGTGGGTATGTTGTTTCTTCTTGGACCAAGCGAAAACACACTTTGCACAGAGGCTTGTTTTACTATTAGATTGGTGGAGCATTACTACATATATAAAACCAAATCACTGCAGTTAAATAGCCTGTGAAATTCTTGCAAACACATCAGAAAGCACATAAGGAACAGAATGGTGAGCATAGCTTTTCCCCTGACATTTTTTCCTGCCTGAGGCAAGAATTGTTTCCCCAGCAGTTGGTGCAGAGAGAGCTCCCCCTCCTGTTGAAAATCATCTTTAGCCCCTATTCACCCGTGGGAGACTTGTTGCTATTACCCAGCGTTTCTGGGGAATCAGGCCAATGGCAACGTGAGATGCTATAAATAGAAAATGTAAAATGGATATAGATACACAGCACTGATAATTTATGTTCATCTCCTTTATTATTTGCAGTGGCTTTACAAAACAAAAGGTCATTTTTTGGGTTTTTTTGCCCTACTGCAGCAAGATTATCCCTGTCAATGGAAGTCATCCAGCACGCAAACAATTCATCTGAGTGTCTGTCACCCCACTAAAAAAGCCAACCCCCCCCCCATCCTGGGATGATTTTATTGTCTGTTGCAAGGGATCAGTAATCTGACAGTTTTAAGAGGGTGCGATGCTCCTGCCTGGCAGGCAGGTGATCCCGTGCTGTGCTAAGGCACCACGTTTGCATTGCGAGCTGCAGCAGCTGACTCAGGGAGGACTTTCCAGGAGCATCAGGTGGCCACCGCATCGAATCTCACCCAGAGTTTGCACTATGTAGAAATGTCTCCTATAAATAGGGTAAATGCTCATAATAGGTAGCAAAGCTAGTGGGCTTTTCAGACCAATTTGAGAAATAATTGAGCCTGCACTGAATGGCTGTATTATACCACGTACCAAGCTGCACCAGCAATTTCAACTGGCTATTTATACTTTTTTGAGGACTTTGCTATTTCCCCACTTTTTTTCATTTAACCTGATCTGTAATGAATAGTCCCGGTTTTATAAAATGGAAGGTGTTGAGGTTAGACACATTTTAAAAAGCTCTATTTTCCAGGTGTCAGAAATCTCTGCAGCTTGCCAAAACATGCCCATGGATGTAAACGCACTGTTCTTTGATAAAGAGGAGGAGTTGAGAACAACAACTTGGGGGCAGCAACAGAGCTGGCTGTAACACAAGGTTTCCGCTTCCTAGGGAGTTAAAAAGGAGCCAGTGACAGTAACTGAATCAGGCTGAAAGCCAAAATGCTTGATTTTTTGTGTGAATTAGCAATCCAAGAAGAGGATGCTCCAGGGCAGGACTCGGCAGCATTCCTCTGCCTCCAGGATGCAGCTCAACCATTGGGTCTGTCTCTGCTGCAACGTACAACAAAACAGAGATTTGGGAGTCAGCCTCTGGCAGACCTGAATGCTCAGGGTTTGCAAGCAATGAGAGTCCCATTGCTGTAGTGCAGAACGAGATGTAATCCTCCAGATCCCACCAAGGCTTCCACCTCATCAAAAAACCCAAGGCTCTCAGCTCCCTCGAAGCCTCTGCCACACTGCTCCGTGACCATAGCTAGCTTGCCCTCTGGGTAAACCCATGCTATAGGAAATATTTTCCATGCATTTAACAGATGGGTAAGCTGAGATGGGGGATGAAGCGCGTCGTTTGGGGCAGAGGTGGAAAGGGAGGTTTGTCTTCCCACTCCTCCACCATGACCATCCGCTCCATCTGTTAGCACTTCGGTGCACGATGCCAATCTCCAGTGTGACTCCGATTAGTCTGCAAAGTGCTGCATGTTGATGTTTTGGTTTGATACTTGGAGAGCTCTGTGGAGATATTTAATTTGACTCTAATTTAATTCCTTTGAGAACAACCTTCTGGCAGCACTTTGGAAAGTGCTAGGGAGCTTCTGTTGTTCTGACGCTTCTTAAAAATTGGCATTAGCCTTTTCATAATTTATTTTTAAAAGGACAATCAAACCACATTGTTCCCCAGGTCAAATGATAGCTGTGACTTGCCTGCCAGCATCACTATCGGAAGACGAGGTGCCAGACCTTCTCACCAGAAGTCACTTCCCACAGCTGCCAAGCCCTTGCTGTTGTCTCCCTGAAAGGTTTCCCTTCTGCCTGAGCTGTCAGAGTCCTCTGGCCTCTTTGTTTTCTGTCCCTTTTTTGCCACCTTCACAGTGATTGCAGGCTCTCATGATGACAAGACAGGCACGGTAGGAAGGAGGAGCACCAGTGGTGACCTTGCTGGCCAGCTCTGCAACGTGACATCCCTTACAGCCACCCGATGGGGAGCAGGAGGCAAAGCAGGAGGTGAACGGCTGCCCCTCTTCATACCTGCCTTCTCCTGCAGTCAAACAGGGATACTGCTATTTCTTGCAGGACCATCTGCTGCTAATTCTGCAAACCTCCCACAGATGAGGGCTCAGAAGGGCAAAGTCTTAACACAATGAAACTTTGGGAGCCCCAGAGGTCCATGTTTGCAGTCGTACCTGGGTTGGATTGGGGAAGGAAACGGCACAGGCTGCAAGTACTGTGCAAAACGCTCACTTAAAACGATCCCCGTAAGCCTCTTCCCTTTCACACTGCAGCCGATCAGGCTCAGGCTGCTTGGGACCAGCTACATCATGGAAGAGACCTTTGGGGTCAGTGGCTGGCAGAAGGGCTGGCAGAACTGTGCATCCTCCTTCCATAGACCACCTCTCGGACATTCATTTACTGTCCCAGCTCCCAGTCCCCTTCTTCTCCTTCTGAGGTTGCATGGGGGGCTCCAGGCTCCCACATGGGTTTCTCAGCCTTTTTGCTGCCTGCATTGTCCATCAACCTCTGTGCAAAATAAAATTCTGCTTTTTGAGGTTTGCCTTGGCATCTGTGCGCTCACACTGGGAGTGTGAAACTTCATGGTTTCATTGTATGAAGTGAAGGGTTGAAGCAGCACGAAAAGGTACAATGTTTAGCCCTCTTCTGGCATAGCCTGAGCAATGCAGCAGTAACAAAGGGATGCACGGCATGATGTCCATTTTATTCAGTCTCCTCAGATCCTTTAAATTGTCTCCAAATTAAATTAGGATTTACGTGGATCTTTAAAAAAACCCGCTCATATCAAGCCATAAAGGAAGAAGGAATCTATACTTAAACACTTAATTAGGGGATGTCTGCAGAGTGCTCTGCAAATGGGATGGTGCCGGAGCATGCTACGCATTTGGTATTTAAATATAGCTGTATACCCACCCTCGGCCTCCTGAACCGCTGAAAACATCCTAGCAGGTGATCACGAGCCTTTCTATAATTGAAATGAACTTAATCCTGACAAAAACGTAGCATCAGCTGCTGCGAAAGCTGTGGCTGCTCTCCAAGTATTTCTTACGTTACCCTGGTCTGTATATTAAAGCGAGACTGCTGTGTTGCAGAATCCTGCCACAGAGTGTCTCTTACAAGAAAGCTGCTGTGTTTTAGATTTAAGGGCTTTGTTGTTGTATTTTTCATAAGAACACTTTTCTCTTGCGTGACGATTGCCACGCAAGGATCTGAGCTGCTCAGATATTTATTACTTAGGGCCTGCAACAATAAAGTGAAAGGTAAATATGGGTATTCTCTCTCTTTCTCACACACACACTATAGTGATACATAGGGGCAGTTGCCGATATGGTGGGCTGAAGAAGCAGAGCTGTATTTGGAGGTAAAGGAGGTGAGCTGCCAGCCTGGAGGATGTATGCAGGACATTAAGAAGAGGCAGCAGCCAGCCAGCAGAAGATATGAGAAATTACTGTAGCTGTCCTCCTAATTTAACCTTCATGCCACAAATCTCTGCCTGAATCCCAATGTGCTGTGGAGAAGTGGGACAAGGAGCAGTTCCTCCTGTAATTCCTGATTTTTAGCCATTGTATGAGAACTCCCCAGCCTGCCTTGGCTCCTCTGAGTCCTTCCTCCCCTCTGCCCTCTCCCTGCCTCCTCTCCTGTCCCTGGATCTCCCTGGGCTCTTCTGGGTGGGACCTGGCATTTATGTAGCACCACCAAAGAGCAACCATCAGGCAACTTTTCTGGCAAGGATGAACATCTTCACCTCAAAGCCTAGCAAGCCCAACATCAAAAATCCGGGGAAAGCGGGGCTCAGCGAGCGTGCAAGATGGATTGTGCGGAGCAGGCACTGAGTTCCCGCTCCCCTGAAGCCACTGCAGTAAAGAGCGGGTCACGGCCCTTGAAAAATCCCATAAGCAGGAGTACAACCACCAAAGTGAAGGTACCTCACCTAGGAAACCACTTGACTGAGAGAGGTTTGCCCATGGTTGCAAGGTGCCGCTATGGGCAGGGTTCACCGGTCCCTGCTGCCTCCCCGTCAGTCTGCAGAGCTGGACTCACGCCTCCAATCTCTTGTGCTATATCTGTTTTATGGCTTCGACTCCAGCATGGAAAACATTAACTCAATCTTATTCAAACTGCTCTTTTGCCCCAAGCTAACCAAGGCACACGCGCTCATTTTTAAAGCGTGACATCTAAGGCTGTTTAAAGGGCAGAACAGAAGATGGTGCTGCCGAGCCAACATATTTTAACAAGAAGACTTCCTGGAGCTGCTGGGTTTTTTGACAGCTCCAGTTCCAAAATAATCTTTGTTTAAACTAAAGAGTTGTCAAGGAGATAAGTTTGAGAAGCTCATGAGCTACAGAGAAGCATCCCACAGCCCATTCCCTCACGGAGCAGAGATGTGGTGAAATATTGATGGACCAGACTCCCTAATTACATCTCCTACTGAGGGGCTAGCTTGAAATCTGGAGCTTTCCTGCTTTGTATGCGGCACCATTGGGATAAAGCGATGGGATCCCTTGCAGAGCTACATGGGCAATTGGGTTGGGATGTATGTGGCTAATGAATGGGCGTCAGCTAGACAGCTTTGTGGGAGCTAATGAAATTCAGTACAAAACCTCCAGGTATCATCTGTGCCTCACTCCTGGAGTTTAATCCTCTTCTCTGCCACTGCCTGGGCAGCCTCGCTTTGTTTACCGAAGTCGTCTCCGTGTAAAACAACAGGAGCAGCAGAAAGAACAAAAGCACTTTTGATCATCAAACTGGGCAAAACGGTGTCAAGCTCTTAGGCTGTATTTTTTTCTTATTAAGACTTATGTTATTCAAAAAAGTAAGGCAAATAATCTCCACCCACAGTGCTGGCAGCTACATATTTTTCATAGGGAAATTTCAGCTCAAACAGAGAACAGCAATAGGAAGCCGCTTTATTTTTCCAATCCAGAGTACCCTCATGCCTCCACAGTTCACCTGTCTGGGAATTTCAGTGGTTTGGTGGAAAGAAACATCCTAAATTCAGATGCCTCTTCAAAATCCGATTTACTCGGCAGCTGTAAATGAAGTGGCTGTAAAAGAAAAGGCTGTCTCACAGTATTTCATTTTCTAACTCACATGGCACTTGTAAATGTAGCTGAGCATAGAGAGCTAAGCATCTAATACACAGCGATGCTGAGAACAGGGACCATGCTCCGCTTTGTCCCTTCTGGCAACTTGGTGAAGCCCATGTGGGTTACAGGGCTAGAAATCAGAATTCAAATATGCATCTTGGCATATCACCACGATGACAAATGAGGTCTGTACTGTTAATTCCTCTAGAAAAGGATGCCACACACACGTATGCCGGTGGCAGCACAGATGATGGCTGCCATCACCAGACAGGAGTTTTCACCACTGGCCCTAACACAATTTTCTGGGATAGCTTGGTGGAGCCACTGTATCTTCTTGTTTTCACTTCTCTGGCTCCAGAGCAAGAATAATATTTACCTATTTTACAGGCCACACTGGAAAGATGAATTAGCTAACGCTTGTTGAGTACTTTGAAGACATAAAGCAACAAATGCATTTAAGGGACTGCGTTCGGTGTGCCTGAAATCAATAGATACTTGGCAAAGAAACTAGTGGAGGGATCCAGATGGTGTGGAAGCACACAGGGACTTGGATACCCACGCCCTGGTCCTGACCCACAGGGGAGAGCACACATGTCCACGCCCGAACCCCCGCACCCCCCTGCAAACGTGCCCACTGCTGCTTGCAGCAGGATAAAGGATATGTTGGTACAGCCTTCTGCTACACAGACAATAAATTCGAAAGCAACAGCAGTTCTCCCAGACAGGGGAAGAAGCTCATCAGACCGTTCATGCCCTGAAGCTGTCTGGGCTAGGGAGGAGTGGGTGGATCACTCCAGGAGCCCAGGCCGGCTCACGGCTCTCCCTGCCTCAAGCAGTTTCTCCTTTCCAGGCAGCGGATGCAGCTGGTAGCAGTTGTGAGCCGGTGCAGTGGGAAAAGTTTTAGTAGGCACAACAGAAGGAGAGAGGAGTGAGCGTCTCGGGCTCCTGGGAAGCAGCTGGAGGATCAGGAGCCATTCAGTGCTAAAACACTGTCCCAGACCTGGGCATCACGTAAGAACTGGTGGCTGTGGCTGCAATTCAAGAGTGAGCCGGTCTGCAGCTGCCTGATGTGTAACTTATCAGCCAGCAAAGACTTCACTGGCAAAAAAAAAAAGCTGTCCATGATTAAACAGACTCATTAACTGACCTGGATAAGGTCGCTTCAGGCCAAGGCTGAGGGATCCAAACACAACCCTGTCGGTCAGCAGCATCCTGCTCCCTGTGCTGTTCCCACTCAGGAGAAAGAAGAGGTGGGCAGGGTGGCACGTTGGGTCCGTATGAGCTTGCAGAGGCAAGGCAGGGACAGGCAGCAGGAGGAGGCCTGCAACCCCGCCAGCAGCTCGCCTGGCGCAGGCAGCCTCCTGCTCTTGTGACTGCCTGCTTTGCACCTTCCCGGCAAGGAGGTTTTAGAGTCCGTTCCCGGCAACAACAGCCTCCTTTGCACGTACCCATTTGTGGCCTGCATGCAGCTGTTGAGACACTGGAGTTAAGACTGGACAAATTTACCATCTGGTACGGCCAAGGACATGGGCTTCATTAACAAGCACAGGGGAAACCTAATGTTTCGTCTTTTTTAAGTATTACAAAGATAAAGACAAGGTTGGGAGGCCCGAAAGCAGATTGCAGAGATGACTGGAAGGACTCTGACCCTGCTGCTTTCTGTCCCCTGACAGACGGTGCACACAGACCTTGTTCCAGCACTGGGAGCTGGAAGCTTCCCATGGAGAGGGGATGGGTCACCAAGTGATGGAGAACCTCCCTGCAACCTTGTGCCCAGAGAAGCGCCATGGGCTCGTCCATGCATCCCCGTGGCCTCTGTTGGCTTACAGAACTTGGTCTAAGCTTGACACTAGAAAAATCAAGCAACTAATTTCTTGGCTTTCCTCCACTCCACATTAACACACTGCTACCTTCCCATACACACTGTCTTGAGGACATCACGAGAAGAGCCTTTGCCTGAGAAGAGGCCAGAGAGCTTCACTGCCCTGTTGTTGCTCTGCGGCTTTGAAAACTCAGGGAGAGTTACCAGACACAGGCTGAAACAGCTACTGTCCATCAGCGTCGTTCTGCACTGCTGTAGTGTCATGGAGCAAAATTTGATTCTTTCTTTCTCAAGCAGAAATACTAAATCAAAGGTTAGGAAAAATGTTTTTGCTCCATTGACAAAGATTCAAGGCAGACTGAAAAGGTTCCCAGTGTAGAAATGTAGGAACTAGGAGTAGTGAAATCCTCAGCATCTTCCTTCAAGAAATGCTTATCCGGGCCTAAATCCTACATCTCCCGGCAAACAGAAGTCTGGTACTCTGAATACAGAATTGTCTGAAATACCAGCTCATTGCCTTAGCTTCCCAATCCATATAATTTGCCCATTGTGTCTCCATAACTGCATTAATTGGGACACTCACAGGCTTTCATTTATTATTCTTGTCCTGGTATTTATGAAAGGTGTGGGAATGGGTGTATGCAGATCAAACACAGACACCAGCCTCGGAGACTGGCCCTTGTGCCTGTGATCCAAAACCACTCAGCAGGAGCCTGTATGTGTTAAATGAGACCATTGGTCTTCAGCTGTTCCTAGAAAAGCTGCGAGGACAGGAAGAGGCAGTGAATCTTCCAAAACCATGACAGCATTGAGAGGCCACCTCTTCCTAAAGCTACTGCGTTTCCCCTGCGAAGGGATCCTTTTGAAGGATCACGAAGGTGATCAGAAGGCTGGAGCACCTCTCCTGTGAAGACAGGCTAAGAGAGTTGGGGTTCTTCAGCCTGGAGAAGAGAAAGCTCCGGGGAGACCTTATAGCAGCCTTCCAGTACCTAAAGGAGGCCTACAAGAAAGCCAGAGAGGGATTTTTTACAAGGGCATGTAGTCATAGGACAAGGGGTAATGGCTTTAAACTGAAAGAGGGTAGATTTCGATTAGATACAAGGAAGAAATTCTTCACTCTGAGGGTGGTGAGGTACTGGAACAGGTTGCCCAGAGAAGCTGTGGATGCCCCATCCCTGGAAGTGTTCAAGGCCAGGCTGGATGGGGCTTTGAGCAACCTGGTCTAGTGGAAGGTGTCCCTGCCCACGGCAGGGGGGTTGGAACTAGATGATCTTTAAGGTCCCTTCCAACCCAAGCCATTCTATGATTCTATGATTCTATGATTGCCATTTTATGTGCAGTGGGTCATTATGAATTACTAATTAGCAAAGCAGGCCAGTCAGGTCCATCGTGGACCTGCTGTGTGAGCTGGGCAAAAAAATGGGTCTGCCCCGCTGCATTGACTCGATGTAAATGTAAAATATGTGCACTGAAGAAGAGGCTTGAAGCTTAATATAGGTCTTGTTAAGTGTTCATAAAGGATACTGAAACCCTTAGATTAAGAGGTACACCAGAGGAGAATGATAGGGTTATAAAATCCTTTTCTACAAATAACTCATATTTATACAGTGCCTTTCAACCTAACAGATCCCAAAGCTTTTTTTCAGCGTAACACCCTGATATACTGTGTTCGCTTCACCTACCAGTTCAAGGCAACCTCCTCTGAAGTGAAATGTGGCAGCTGTTTAAAAGCCCCGAGTAGTAGTAACTTTAACAATAGCACGGCATTTATATGGTCTTACAAACTTCAAAGAGTTAATTCTCTGCCCCTTCAGGAGGCAGACAAGGTTTATTATTCCCATTTCACAAAGGCAATATAACAAGAGTGGACAAGAGTGGAGAAAATCTGCACTCCCACAGATTTATAAAGCAAAATTCTGCGCATGACCCTAAAGTGCTTTCAATCCCACATAGAGAAAACATATCAACATGTCTTATTAAAAAAGTCCTTTACTAAAAATAATGATGTGGAGAGAGCTCTGATCTGGATTCTAACACCTGCCACTTCTGCTGAAAAAATTACCTCCTCAAGCACATGTTGACATAGAAACATCATGGTCCACAAACGCTTCTGTGCCATGAAACAAATTAGGCGCTCAAAATATACTGCCAAGGATCAGACAATCTGTTTTAAGAGGACCCAAGAGTTACTAAAAACCTCTTGAAATATAGCAGGAGAGAAAGCTGCAGCAACACCAATCTCCGAGGCAGGCTGGCATTGTTCTTCCGCCACACGCAGCTCCGTGGTTCTTCCCTGACTGCACTGCACGGCAATGATGCTTTCAACGAGGAGGAAAATCTCCTTCTGTTATCCCCAAAGGTTCCGCAAGATGGTTCTGAACCTGCGAAAAGAAAGTCACAAAATTGCTTGGATTTAACCTCTTATTCATTGAGAACTGGAGTCCTGTCCCCAGGTCATGTCACTGTTCTCATATTGTTTCTTGACTGCACCCTGATGCAGAATGAAATAGGAGCTTAAAAGGACTATCTTATCCCTGGAGTCCCAAACGCCTTTTCACACGGTAGCACAGAAGTCTCCAGTTTTCATTCCTCCTGCTGTTTCCCACCAAGGATTTGCCCTGTTGGCACTTCCACTCTCATCTGCAGTCCGAACCAAGAAACACGCTCTTCTAGACCCCTTCGCTCCCTCGCAATCTGCTTATCTAGCCCAGACTGCACAGCCTGCGGCATGAAGTCACTGCAGCCTCCCTACAGCCAGGGGCAGCTTTTCACTGGGGGCTGCAAAGCTGTTTTCAGCCAGGCTGCCGAAGCTCCCGAACAGCTCTCAGCTGCCCACAAATGGATCTGGACAACCACCCATCCTTCCAATAGAGCCAACCCCCTGAGGTGCCTTCAGCCAATCCTACAACCTGAGCAATGCTTGGGGCTGGTGGAGGGTGAGCTGTGGGCTCTGTGTCCTGCAGGATCTAGGGCAGAGGGGCAGGGAACTGGGAGAGATGAACTGACCTACACCAAGCATCATCAATTCGCCAGCAAAGCGATTTCCATCACGGGATCACATTTGCTACGTGAATCACATCCCATTTATCACCGCAATTGTCTGGATGTAACTTTGCCAGCCAGGGGTTGGCTTCTCTCTCCAAAAAGCCCCTGATTTGCTGCACAGCAGCTTCACAGTGCAGGACGTGGATCAGTTCTGCCTGAACTCACTGTCCCCCTTCTTCACTTCACAGAAGCTGCTCCCTTTCATCCCTCTGGCTTCACTGTCCCCAGAGAAACCTGTGCTTCCACAGCGCTGCTGCAGCCTCTGCTGCAAAAGGATGGCCAGGGAAGAAAGGATGGCCAGGGAAGAAAGGATGGCCAGGGAAGAAAGGATGTCTTTACCGCTGTTTTCACTAAACTGCAGGCAGGTCCTATGCCCTCCATCACCTGCATGTCTATGAAGCAGTGCCGTGCATGGGAAGCCACGCAACCAGGGAAGCTGGTCTGAGAGCAGCACGTTATGAAAAGCTGTTGCAGGGCCCTGGCAAACATTCCCTGGCCTGAATTCATAGCCTGGGGCTGACGCTCATTTAGGCACATGAACAAGGATGTAGAGGTCTGGTACTCAGATATAAAACATGGGCCTTTCTGACACTGTGAAACCCAAAACCAAGAGCAAAATAATTTCCTACTGCTGTGGCACTGAGCTCACAAGCAGAGCTTTTCCACCTTCTCCACTTTTGGAATAATTCATTTAACTTTATGGCATTTCACTACCATGCAAGTCAAACACACCAGCAAGTGTCTACATGATGGCCGAGGGGAGATAACTCCTTGATGTGTTTGATGCCTTATGAGACAATGCAGATGGTCGTGGAGGACATCCTGCAACTTTGCTTCCTTAGCAACCTCGATGCCAGGGAACCAAACACACCGCCCGCCCTGCACGGCATCGCGGCCGGCTGCCGGCCACGTTCATCTAATGCTACAGCCCAGGAGAGGAAGCATCGCAGCTCTGCTGACTGCCTTGGCGGTGACACCAAGTCCCTACGGGTGCCGTCCTCAGCCTGCTTTCTGTTTGCTCTGCAAGGTCCAACCTCTGCAGGCTGCACTGGCATTTGCTTTCGACCCTGAGTAATGAGCGTAACGAAGTGTGTTCTGGTGGGTCTGACTGACGACGTCAGTTGATTTCTTAGGATGACGGGGAGATTTACAAGCTTAAGATAGCTTACAGGTCCTTATTTACAGCTCTCAAGCTGAAGCCCAGACCTAGACACCCATATATTTGGACTCAGATGTTGAGCAAGTAAAGAAAATGTTTAAATATCTCTCCCTCCTCTCGATTCCCTGCCTGTGGGATTACTATTCATCACAGGTACGAGTGTGAGGAGAGAGCTGCCTGTTTCGTTTCCACCGATGGCTGTGGGGAATCCCACATCACGGCAGGTGAGTCACTGTCCTTCCCATAGCGAAAGGCACGATGCAGCTCGTGTTGGCTGAAATGAAAGCACAGAGTGAAGCCTAGATCATCCTGGCCACAATTTATGGGGTGACGCAGTGGAACACAGGCACAGGCTGCTCCCAGTCTTCAACTGGCATAAGTCAGCAGAACTACCCTCAATTACACCACCTGAGAAGTATTTTTTTTTCCATTAAATAAATCCTGCAGCTCTTTCTTTCCTTTTTTCCCCCTTCCCTCTTTAACTCCAAAATAATCCCACTTAATCTGTAGGGAGCTTTTCCTGAACAAAAAACCCCGCCAGGCTTGACCTTGACCTTTGCGAATGGAAATATGAGGTAGTGAGAATTGAGACCTAAAGTCAACTAGCATCTTTGGTTCTGCTGGTGAAATACAGCAGGTCGTTTCACTTTTCTATTATGAGCCTCAGATAATGGGGAAGAAAATTAGGTAATTCCATTTTTGGATTAGTTGGTTTTCTTGTCAGCTGGGAGATGGGATCTGAGGTATGTGGAGAATGACTGGAGGCACAGGATGAACAGCTGGTCATAGATATTGTTTGGGATGCTATTTCTGCATGACCTGCTCCAGAGATATCAAAAGAGATTGTGTCTGTCTCCCCTGACATTCATACCTGTTTTCCATTGCTGACTTCAAAGCAGTTACTCTGCATTTGCCCACATTTGAGTGAGTAGGGAATCAGGACCATTGTTTGAAGATAGTCTTGAACCTTACCTAAGCTTTTAAATGATTGAAAATGAGTTACGTATGGAGAGATGAAAATTAAAGTACATCAGGGAACCCACAAGCGATAGCAGGATGTGCAGGAAAGGGAGCCTTGCCAGAGTTGACAGATAGCTGTTTATGGGTAGAATTAGAAACTGTAGTTCAAAGTCTGCAAATTGCCCCGTGAAAGCAGATTCTCCCCATCGCAGAGACTGATTGACTTCTACACGCAGGTACATGTGAAAAGAAGAGTTTGCAGAATCAAGAGCAGTGTTAGCAAGAAAAAGGAAAAAAACCCAAAAGATCACTGCATGAAACATCAATAAGCATAGCGAGAAACAACTGGGTACTAGACAATCTTTAATCTAGAGAAAAAAGACACAAAAATGTCTAGAAGGTAAAGCCTGATTAAATTTAACACTAAGTTTTTTAAAACAAAAAAAGCAATATGTGTGATTAATGAAGCAAAGTATTTGATTTCCCATCTCATGGGGTCTTCAACTCCAGACATTCTGGAAGAGATGCTTTAGTGATACCCGTTAGCATGCTCAACCGAGGACTGAAAGGAGCGGATCTGATGCTCTCATGCTTCTTTCTGATCTTAAAAATCTGTGAGCATGTTTGGATTTGGTAAAGCATTTGATATCATATCATAAGATTTAGCTCTTTGGATGATCTGAAGGCAATAGTCCATGGCCCAAATCACAGCTGAGCGGCTGCAAACAAAGAGGAATACTAAACAGGGGCTTATTGTGTTATAGAATTATGTTTATTAGGGCACCACAGAAATCAGGTCTTTGGTCTTTTTTGACATTTTTATTGATGACTCTAAAGAAGGGTTGACAAAAGGATGACAGGCATTCACAAAAGTGACATGAAGTTGAAAGGCATCACAAACACCAGGGAAACCAGAAAGACAATGCAAAGGAATATGGATAGACTAGAAACTCAAAGTGAAAATATCTCAGTGCAATGAATCTCAGAGCCGGGCAGACTGGAAGTCTTGTATCTGATGATGCCTATGGGCTTTAAAGGCGATGCTCATTAAGATCATGCCATGGGGGAAAAAGCCTAAAAACTGCAGCGTATAAGGAGATGCTCCATCTGAAGCCCTAGAGATACGTGATACAGCAAGCCAGAAGGAAAACAACAGAGAATCCTTTAGCACTTTTGGCAGACAAGCCATTTAATAAACATGTCTACCAAGAATCTTCTATAATAAAACTCGATGTATCATTTCCATTCGCTGAGCTAGTGTCATGTCTGCAAACTGCACAAGGCTTTGTCTTCTCAATGCATTAATTTCCATCCAAATGCCCAGGCAGAGCCTCTATTAGCAACCTCTGTTGACAAGAGTGGATTATTCAAGGAAGCGTAACTAACTCTCTCTTATTTCTCTGAAATCTACACTCGCTCCTCTGCTGGCAGATGAAAATTCACAAGTGAAATGTCTACTGTCTTTCCTTCATTTTAGGAGTTTGGGGCTGGATTTGAACTTAAAACCTCTATTTAAGGAGGGATTCTAGAGATCCCAAACAGGGTTTAGGACTCGGAATCTGCTGTGGCATGCAGGTAGTCTGCAGTTCCCTTAACCCATCGCCCAGCACCTCTTGGCTGGAGGAGAAGGGGACTAGGAGCAGGCAGAGGACTCCTAGGGACACTCTAAACTGCAAATGGATCATTGATCTGTAAGCCCGAGGGAAACTGGGCAAATTTAGCCAGTTTAGAGCAGCTCTTCTGTGCACGTTTCCCTGCTGTGCTGTGGCATCCCTCCTTTTGAGAGTCTACGCCAGCAGCCAGGGAAGGATGTTCTGGAGGAATGGTAGGACGGACCAGCGCAGCCAGGGAATTGGCACAAGAGAACCCAAGGGCAGATTGCTTTAGGTGGCCTCAGAGCACCCAGTGCTGAAGGATTTGTATTAGGTGGGAGTAGAGGAATGACGTTTGCCTGTAGGTCCCCATCCTGTCTGGCGTTAGCTAATGCCCACTAGGCTGTGGAGCAACTGTCTGCATGATTTTTCTGTGGCCTAGAAGCACTTTCCAATTTACCACTCCCATTGCTCAGCCAAAGCGCTACGTACGGATCCGCATGTGGAGCATACTGTGCCGTTGCACCTCGCTCCATTGGTACACTGCTCCCGAGCAAGGCTTTATCTCTCTGTAAAATAAAGGTCATTATGGTGTTGTGCAGGTAGTGAAGGCTTTGAAGAAATGCTTTGAAGTACGCTATAGAAGTAGACATTATTACCCACTGCCCAGGGATTTGGAGAAGGTTTAGTCTGATAAAAAGGCTTTGCATTCTGCTGGCAGAAAGCATGAGATAAAGTGGAAATTTTTTCCAAGCTGAATTCAAATGAGTTGATTTTTCTATCAGCCCTTCTTCTAGAGAATGAGTATGCTGTTCCCTGGACTGTGTGAGGGTTAATGCTCTAACAAGGTTCACCCTACCAGTAAGGATTCACTGGGTAGAGCTGTGCTCAAAGTTTAGGACTGAAATTTGAAGGGGCTTGATTTGAGATCAAGTTTACGATACACTGGAAGATAGTAAGTATATCTGGCTCAGGAGAAGTGCTTGTAGGGGTCTTGGTGCTCAGGATTTAGAGGCACAGCAAATTTGGCAGGGGGTAGGAGTTGGAATAGAGACTAGATTAGCAAATCCTCATAGCTAGGACACGGTGAATTAGCCTCCTTAGGGGGGACTGTATGTTATGTTTGGCTCCAAATAGCGCTATTAGACTCCTACCTTCATAAACACTACATTGTTTCACAGGTGTTTGGATTGGAGAAAGAAAACAGGGAGAAACAGGATAGGCTTATGGACTAAACATCTTTCATCTCAACTGCAATAAACCTATTACCATCCCACAGGTGAGGAAGGGTTTGTGGCACTGTGCTGTAACGTCACTGACAGCAGACGTTTAGTGCCGGGCAAATTCTTTACAGCCAACCTTATTTGAAACGCTTGCTTCCAAAAATCATCACCTGTATTTGGGGTGATGTTGAAAATATTTTAAACGGTGTTTCAAGCAGCAAAACCAAGAGATGGGTAGAAATTGCAGCTCACAAAGGCTGGCTTAAGTGACAATTTGTGTCGTGGGAAATGACATTTATTTAGTTGATTTAAAGGTGCTCTGTAAAGGAAACAAATATATTTTACACCTACTCTTCATGTGTAACAGAGGCTTAAAGATCTAGTTGAAAAAACGTGTTTGTTATTTGAGAACCATCAAGACATTTTCCCTTTCTGCTTCGCTTTTTAAACAGAGTGGAAAGTAGGTGTGAGGTTTTTTTTAAAGTGATGAGATACGTGAATCCTCTGAACATCTAGATTCTTACCCCAGGTGTCTTTCCGAAATTTGAATTAAACAGATAATAGCAAGCAACAGTGAGTTTCTAGCCATTTAAGAAATAATCCTTCCTTTCCTGATTGCTTATCTTTTATCTTTTGATCTAGTAAGGTCATAATCCTACTATTTCTCCACCCATCCTTAGAGACCCTCCAGCCAAACAGATAAGGCTTCATGTTTCCAAAGTAAAACCAAAGAAATCCTTCTCTGGAAATCACAGCAAAAACAACCAAACAAAAACTCCACTAATGAGCCACAGCGTTTGGCCCTTTTTGAAAGCAATAAACTGTAGCAAAAGCTGATGGATTTTCCCCTGTCAGTACACCTTTTGGGATGTCCTCCTCCTGGTATCCATCTTGCCATGAAACAGTCTTAGGTCTGGTTCACACTGGGGATTTGGAAGCCCGACTGCAGATGTTAACAGATGTTTCCCTACCTTCCCCAGAGAGTGGGGGCCACTTGCACATCTATAATCCTCTATCCGCTGATTCCTGTAACAAGATGCCACAAGGGTTTAATCTCACAGCTTCCAGGGGAGCTGCTCCACCCGGAGAGTTATTCGAGGCAACTCAAGATCACTGTCATTCCAGGGGAAAGGCTGGTGCTGGGATGACAGTTACAGGCATTGCTCTGTTAAACCAGAATTAAAGTCTGCTGCTGCTTAAAGGGGAATGTTTCAGTAGAGCCAGGAGGCAGTTTGCCTCATCCCTGCTCCATCGGGTGTCAGGATTGCTGTGAACGGCAAGCAGATGTTTGGCAAGGCGTGTTGCTCTCAATAACTAGCTCTTCTGTAGCACTTTGACGTGGTACGTGCTTTACAACAGAGCACCCAGGATCAGCAGGGTCACTCCAGTCCACAGGCGCGGTGCATCACGGGGAGAGTGCATAACCTCTCCAAAGGCACCCATCAAGGTGAGATGTTCCACCATGGGATGGACAGGGAAGTCACAGAGCAATTCCATGAGCTTCAGGCTTTCTGGAGACGAGCTACACACTCCAAAGGGATGTCTGCATGACAAACGGTGTGCAGGCATCCCAGAGTTGCTTTCACAGTGGTAATGACCATGATGTGTTAGTGCGGCATCCTACAAGGGCTCAGGTGGATTCTCTGCTTCTTATACCTGTGCAGGACTTTTAAGACATAGGTTAGCAGGGACTGATGGATGAGAAATACTACTACAGCACACATATATCCCCTTTGACCTGATGTGACTTAGCTCTCCTGCGACAACAAAATAAGTGCCATGTCTGAGGGCGACAACAGTTCAGCTGGGCCAGGAGATAGTATATGTAGGGGTTAAAATCCAGTTCTGTTTTTTTCACATCCAGGTCACTTGTAATTCTGGATGGAGTCCTGCTACTTGGCAGTCACTTTAACATCATCAATAAACCTCCAAAGCCATCTGAGGCTGCAAGATTAGCAGCTACCACCCTGATGAGTTTATTTTACGTAGCTGAGATGAAGAAAAACAGTCTAAGGATACAATCTGCAAATTATCTTAAAAAAAAAAAGACTCAAATGATTTGTCGGCTTCCTTCAGGTTGCACTTCAGCAGGCCAGCCAGGACGTACAGCATGAATAGGCAGCGAAGCAGTGGGAGGCAAAGTCATAATCGGCTTTTGTGTTCTTTGATTATTGTTATCCAAACTAAACAAAGATTTGTGGTTTACTGGTGTCCTTCCTTTCCCTGTTTTTTTTCTGATTAACTGCTACACTGCGACATTGTATATTATTGTGTATATTAGCGATATTGTAGGAACCTGCTCAAGAGATAATCTCTGCACCCCAGCTTAATGATTGCAGCAACCTTTGTTTAAAAGAAATCTGCTGCTTATCAGAGACTTAAATTGCAAGCCTTTTGCAGCAATAACACTGGCTTTTAAGTGTCTGTAAAAAGCCATAAATGCTTTACGGGGTTATAGGAATAACAGGCTAATATAATGTGCTAACTAGGAATGTGCAAAGGAGTCAGACTTGTCCAAGTATATCTGAAGCTACTGCTTGCTCTAGATCACTGGTCTTTAATTAGCAATAGGACTTCACAGCAGCCCTCAGACCACTCGTGACAGATGAGGCATTGCAGTTTTACTGCACTGCTGGTTGAGGTCATCTATCGATAGTCACTGGAAGGATGATTAATCCTTGCAATTACCATGTGCTCTCTTGTCTGACATCCAAGCTCAAAGACTTTCTGATCGAGACCTGGTCGCTCCTTGAATTTATATCTCTGCTAGTAGCCTGGGTTTTTAGTTTTGAGACATCAGAGGTGTGCTCATGTAGCACTGATCCCTTACATGTTACACTTTATTTCCTTCCTTACTGGAACTCCGGTCTTTATCCAAAAGGTGTATTACTTCTGCAGAAAATCCTTGGGAAGGTAGTTTGCCTCATTTTGTATACATTTAATTTCTCGCACAGAAACTCGTATTCATTCCCGCAAATCCAGCTTGCCTAAATCCAATGATTGAGGCAGCTTCAACTCCTTTCTTTATTTTTTCTCTGCACAATTTCTTGCAAATTCTCCCCTATTCTGAGAGCTAAAAATACATCTGGGTGTTGCCTGGAGGCCATCAGAGAGCACAACGGAAAGGGCAGCCTGAGCTTCATATGCATTGCTAAGCAATGCATGAAGAGCCTTCCCCACAAACGGGGATGCTCTTGTAACAGGCATCCATAAATACAGAAATCTGCCATTCCCAGAAGCAATTGCATATAGAAACACTCTTGCTCGTTCTACTTAGCCAGCACCAGACTCTTCTACAGAAAGTGCAATTGCTAGTGAGAGCTCAAACTTATAATGATACTGAACAGGTGTAAACTGGAAGAACATCTCAGCAGGGAGAAAAGCTACACCAACTCCCACCCCTGCAATCAGCAAAGCCTTCTCCTCAAGGTTCATGTTTGTATTAGGAAAGAAAACTAAATACTTTCTGCATTTTTCACTGACTGAATTTCCTCTCGGCTTCTCAAAGTCCTGTTCTTCTACCAAAGCTCTTGGGAGCGCAGGCTTTCACATCAACCACTGCTAAGGGGGAGATGAACCAAGATGTACTTTCCTTGTTATCCAAGTGGGACGCTTTGTCCTATATACACGGAAAACGTAACTTACTAGGTAAAATCTTAACCCCACAAATCAGTTCAGATCCCCAAAAGATGACTATTCAGATAAAATGTTTATTACAGAAGGGCTGGTAAACTCCCCTTGCTCTTATTTATTACTGCTCTGTTCAGAACAAACCACATGATGTCATTGAAGAACAGAGTTGCGAAATCCCACATTCCAGACCAGGAACCAGGAATGATTCCCAAATTAGGCAAATGACATGTGAAATATCAGTAAAGCAACCATGAGGAAAAAAAATAAACCCACAAAAAACCAAACCAAAGCAAAAACCCCTGAAGCCACATGAAACAAATTATGTTCTCCAAAACTGTCATGTTCGTGACTCTTCACCTCAAATACATTTACTCAGAAAGTCCTCAGTATCTTGAAAATATGGAGCTAGGATTGAAAAGTTAATTTAAAATTCAGAGGCAATATTTACAGATTATTTATATAGCAACAATCTGCAAATATTTCCTTCAGATACTGCCATTTGACAGAGATTTTGGAAGTCTTCCTTCCCACTTAAATGGCATTTTCAGGGGTGGGACTGTAAAAAAGCTTCCAAGCTTCCTCCACCCCAACAGCCTATTTACTTGTTTGAATGTTAATATGAAGAGCAAGTATAATGTTATTCTGAAAGCTGAGTCTTTGAATACCTGCAGTTTATTGTGAGGTTGAAAACCTAGAAGATCCTACTCCATGACCATTGTTGAGATGAGGGCCCTTTTTCCCCTCCGTTACAGTTTTGGGATTCCTTTCCAGTACAGCATTTCTTGAGGCTGGTTTAGTATTTTCACTTCTGGGGTAAAATTTCCCTCTTCTGGCTCCAAAGAAAGTTAAGACACCAAGGACAGCTGGATCAGTTTATGTTGTCTAAAGTTAACTGAGATGCTGGGAAGTCCTCAGGAGATAAACTACCTCCTGGGGCTTTATGCCTCGTTCTCAAGCAAGTTGAGCCATTTTCCACTGGTTCAGCCTTTTTAACATCTGAAGGGGAAGAGACTACACTAAATACCTTGTATTGCTCAGAAAAAAATGGATCAGAGCTTAGGTATTATTTTCTCTAAGAATCAGTCACTTGGGATTTCTATTGAACAGATGGGAACAAAGCCCAGTCTGGCCTAATTAAAGAACAAAACCAAATTAAATTGTAACTGAGCAGTTCCTCAGCATCCCTCACAATGTGGTGGAATATAATGTCCCACTGCACTGCAGAATGGAGACACCATGGAATAAATTTAGGTTCTCCAGGCTCCAAGTACGTTTAAGGACAGCCACAGAAGGAGGCAATCCTTTGCCAAAAGGAGCAGCAGAATTGCTGGGTGCTACACACCCACCCACCCCACACTGTCCACACGAAGGGGACATTCTCTATGGTTCACTTGGTGAGCCACAGGACTAAGGCTGCAGAGTGCCAGCCAGCAGCTCTGCTCCATCTCCTCGCAGAATGTCACAGACACCTCCAGGCACATGCTCAACCCCTGAAAGCAATGCAGAGTTTGATGGAAGGGTCACTTGAGCCAAGAGGAAGACTCCCCTTTCTTTCAGAGAGCTTCAGCTGTGGTTCCAAGCACCGCTGACATATAATCTTAGCACCAGCCTCCCGAAATGTGCTGCATTTGGTCATGTCTGAATTTCTCTGCCATCTTCCAGTGGAAAAGACATGCAGGGTTCATGCAAGAGGTACACAGAGGTATGAATTATGGGACCCCCCACTCCACAGGTTCCATTTCCAAACACAGTCAAGCCTCTACCCCAACATGTGTCTAGGCATTGGTGATCACAAACTAACTGAATGCAAGGAATGCAATAAAAAACATCCAAATCATTAACCACCATGGCAGAGAGGCTGGTTAAACCCAATTATGTTCAGACCCAGGCAGAAGAGGGCATAAGTAAGATCCGTAGAAGGCAGGGGACAGAACAAGGCTACAAATAGAATTAACTGCACTTTGCACATGGATAACGCCTTCCTTTTCTTCCTTCTGCGGTGCAGCTTCTCACCTGAGCACTGAAAATCCCAACAGCATAAGCCTACTTCTTAGGGGGATCAGAAACAAGCCAGAAGAATCCTGAGCTTTATCATTTCTAGACTGTTTGGAATACGTTTGACACCACACATACCGGTACAATTGCACCTTGTCAAATAGAGGAACTCTGTAGTAACAATAGATATTAATTCCCTGTGCTGGCTTTCAGCCTGAATCTTAGTAGATTGAAATATCTGCCACAGGAACATCAAAAAAAGCCAAAGCAGGAATAAAAGTCGAACAAAAGTGCCAGATCCAGCATCCACCACTGCCCGGTTTATGCGAGTCAACAGATGTTTCAGGCTGTGCATTTCAGAGGAAATTACACTGATACGCTCATACAATACAGCAAATCCTGTTGCAAATTTGCAGAATATTTATTTCAGGAATAAGTCTTGCTCTATTAAAAAATGGATGTGAAACAAAATGACTTACAAAGGCTATGGTGCCCCTTTGCCAGTTCAGCACCACAGCAGCAATGCCGAAATAAGATCAAAGATGATCGCAGGAAAATTGTAGGTACACCAACGTCTATTTTTCGTGCTCAAGAAGGATTTTGTGCTGCCCACCCATCCTGTGTCACTCCACAGCAAAGCTGGCAGTACTTGGCTCTGAGAAAGCTTAGTAGGAATCTTTGCCTTTCATCTCTCCTTGCCCAAAGAACACCAAAGGAACGGACATAAGGATCAGTGTGGGACATCATCTAGTGTTTATCCATCACTCCTGCCTAATGGCTGAGCACTTCAGGTAGAATCCCAAGTGGATTCACACCCAGGATTCCCATACAGCGATTGTGAATGTTAGTTTTTGAGGGTGAAGAGTGTCTTTGACTAGGTATGTGCCCAGTACACGGCACTGTGGAGCTCTGATTTCAATATACAAGTAATGGCAAATGGTTGATGTGGATTTGGACTCCAAGCTCTGTGACCAGCCGGCTCCTTTGAAAGCCACTTACACATCTTCCTTCATCCTATGGAAAAGCACTGCACTGCAACAGGAATGGCAGGGTACAACCAAGTGAAATCTGATAGAGGCCGAGCAGCAGCTGGCAAACATCTCAGAACAGGCAGGGCCAACATCAGGGTCAGTGTTTACAAATAATAAATCATGTGAGCAGCGCTCACACCAATGTTTGGGAAAGAGTCTGCATCACCAATTAGACCTCCTGCCCAGCTGGATTTTTTCTTTTTCCCCCTGAACAGAAATAAACTGGGGCCCCACGTTTGAAACTGGGAAGCTACACAAAAGTAAGCAATGAAATAAAGCCGGAACAATGACCAATTCAGACAGTCTAGGGGGCCTTCTGCACATCGTCCACGTCAAAATTTCCTCATCCCAAAGAATTTCCTGCAAAAAACACAGGATGCTTTTATTACCAAGTGGGTGGCATTTGATACAGCATCCCAATTGGCTGGGAAAGTCGATGAACCACGCATTATTTCACTGCCACCGTTCCAAGGGGACATTGCCAGCAGGAATACATCTCTGTAATCTTTTTCACAGTTTAGTCACACATTCATATAGATTATACCCTGCCATGCCAACCCTGAAGTATAGAGTTTAATAGGAAGGAAATCAGTTCGCTCTTCTTTCCCTTTCTCCGATTCTCTTCATTTTGGTGGCAACATGCCCTTCTCCCCAGACACAATTATTTTGCAGTGGTGAAGCTCATGCTAATACGAAACATGGAGATCAAAACAAAGTCATATCTTAGCAGTATCCTAGTGTGGGCTCCCCTGCTCCCCTACTTATTCTCCCTGCCTGGCTTAGCTGATGGCACTGTTCACATGCTCAGCACACCCAGGATGGTTTGCAGAACTGTGGTCATGATTTCCACAAATCTTAAAGATTTTTAAGATCGTAAAGATGTGAAATATCAGTAAATAAATTAACCTGGAAGCAAAGCCTAGGTGACCAGTGGAAAGGCAAGAAAAAATTCAATCTGATCTAGAAATTCTTGAGCGCTGAACCAGCAGCACAGGGAGGTCTATACCATGTTTGATCGCAGTTTGAACCCTGTGATCGCCTCATTTTACATCGGGGCAGATGTTGCCTGTTGTAATTAAAAGCAGTCGTTATCGTTGGCACCAGCGGAGCTCCGAGGAACCCGCTGGGCCGGGGGGGCGGCGGGAGAGCC
>VYZW01055532.1:149425-165687 GCA_013401315.1 Balaeniceps rex
GGCCCGGCGGCGACGGTGCTGAACGGCAGCCGCCTGCCCGCCGATCCGGCCGGCGCGCCCGGCAACCACAGCGGGGCCCAGCTCAGCCCCGTGCCCGCGCTGCTCCGCGACCTCTCCGCGCTGAAGGCCGCCGTCATCGGGGCCTGCGCCCTCACGGCCGTCCTCATCGCCTGCCTCCTGCTCCGCGTCTTCAGGTAGGGCCTGGCCGGGCCGCGCCGCCCCCTGCCCCGGCAGGTGCCGGCTGACGGGGCGAGGCCTCCGCCCGCGGGCTCGGGCTCCCCTTGCCCCCGGCCGAGGAAGAGGGGAGGCCGGGGTCGGGTGGGCTCCGGCCGAGGCCGGTCCGGCGGCGGAGGCAGGCGGGAGGCGTTAAGCCCCGTCAGCGGCGCGACCTCCCAGCGCCTCCCCAGAGAGGCGGGAAGCCCAGGCGGTACTGAGCTCCTCGGCTATGAATAATATTTTTAAAGGCTGACTTCAGGCACAGCATGTGTAAATGCCTCATGAAACTCCTGGGGAGTCATAAGGGAGTCGCTACCCTCAAAAATCTGCGTCTTCCTCTGCTTCTGCAGAGAAATAGGGCAGGAGTTGAGTTTCAAGTGACTTTTTTCAGGCGTGGGGTACATGGGTCTCAGCTCTGTGCGTGGGGCCACGGGGATGGCTGGGGACTGGAGTGGGCACAAACTGAAACATGTGAAACTCTGTCTGAACGTATGAAAATATGTGGGGTTTTTTTGCTGTGAGGGCGGTGGGTCACTGGGATAGGTGGCCTAGGGAGGTTGTGGGGTCTCCATCTGTGGAGATGCTCAAAGCCCAACTGGACAGCTGGCTCCAGGTGGCCCTGCTTGATCTTGAGAAGTCCCGTCTGGCCTCAGCCACGTGTGTTGTGTGCACCCGTGGGATAACGCAGATGCTACTGCTGTAGTAACTCATGTTGGGTAAAAAAGACAAATCTTTCTTTTTCCTTTTAATGAAGCTTAAGCAGATAGGCTTGAGGAAGTCCAGCATAGCCAAAAGTAGATGTTGGTTTAGACCGCAGCCCTGATTTGACTGGAACTGTGATGGAACTCCCTGATGTTTCAGTTGGGTAGATTGCTGACGGATGCAAGCTCCTGCTCCCAGCACAGAAGGGAAGACGCTCCTGGTTGCTTGCAGAGCCAGAAGAAGTGCTGGTGAGCAGCTGGGCAGAGGTTTGCATCTGCTTGGTGCTTGTATCTTGTCCATTTAGCGTGGCGTAACCGGGCCAGTTCATTCACTGCCCTTCATGCTGCTGAAGTCGGTGCTGGCACGTGCTTGAGTTATCCAGCCAGCCCTTGAAAATCGCGTGTCGTCTCCCACTGCAAGGGACATGAGCAAATTAAACTCAGTCCCTTTAGAAAGCCAGTCTTCCTCTTGGCTTTTTGCTGGAGCAGAAGAAAAGCAAATACTAAAGCCCCATTTGGCACTGTTAGAGTTAATTATTATTTATCTTGGGGTAGTGGCAAGAGTGCCCATGGCGCACTAGAGGCTGCCCCTGTCTCGTGCAGCCTACAAACAAAAAGTTGTTGCCTGTTTGTGCCCAGCTTTTCTGGGGAAGATTGCAAACTTTCAGTAGTTACCAGTCATCTGATTTATAGGCAGGCGCAGCAGGAAAGAGCCTGGAGAGTGGAGCAGCAGGCTCTTGGTGGCAGGGAGGAGGTGTGCGCCACGTCTCAGGTGACAGAAGTAGTTGAACAAGTGGGGTTGGTGAATTCTTCCTTGTTCAGTCTTCAAGCAGCTCCTTTGTATTTGGGTGATGGCTGCAGCTGAATGCTCTGCTTCTTCTGCTTCTGAATTAATTCTGTGTGGGAAGGGCAATGTTCACAACAGTAGTATTATAAAGTGTGGTCTTAAAGACCAAAATGGTAAGAACTTATATTTTCTAAAGAAATTGACATTTAACTAAATTCTTCTATGTGTTGCAACAGCTGGCAAAAGACAATGCAAATAAATTTGCTCATTAAAATGAGGTGGTTCAGGAGAACCCGGTAAAATATTGAAGAGAATTTTTTTTTAATCAATATAACCACTTTGCAGCTGTATAAAGTTGTCATGGACAAACACAGCAGAATCGGTAGTAGGTATATAAGCTAGAATTAGGAAGTCTGTAACTAAGTGCAGAATGAAAAGCTTAAGTTTCTACTCCTAGTTCTCTCTGATCCTGGAGAGTTTATTTCCTCTGCCTCAGTTTCTTCTGTGTATAAAGCGAGAACTTGTGTCAAGGAGACCTGGCGTAAGGCTGAACATTTCTAGCCAAAGAAAGCGAACGGATAGCCTTTAAAGACCTTTCCCTATACCATAATCAGCAAAACCAGGTCCAGGTTAAAGTCACCTTGGGAACGATGGATTAATTCTCCCATGCCAAAGTCGTCATTATGCAACTGATCAGAGTTAATGCAGCATTAAAGATACGTAAAAAAAAAACCCCACCCTCTGAGATCTCTCCTATATCTTTAAGGGAACCTGCAAGAAAAATGGCAAATGAAACTTTTAGCTTCTGAGTACGTTTCTTTATCTGACAGAGCAGTTGTTTGTAAACAGTTATCCCAGCTGCAAATGAGACAAGAATACCAACAGGTATGTTTGTACAGTGTCACACTTGTAGCTGACAACATAGATTGGAGGAGATTCTGTTGCAGAAGAGATAAGGGATTTACCCTCAATAAATGTAAAGCTTTTCTCCATCAGAATAAGAGCTTTGTTCATACTTAGTTGAAAACATTGTGATTTTTTTCTGAAGTGTCATGGATTCCTATTAAAGAGATTTTGCTGAAATCCAATCTTTGATTAAACCTTCACTGTGAAATTGCTCTGGGTTGCTGGAAGTAAATTATCCTTTTAGATATGGGTTGTAGAGGTGAAATGAACTAGTGAGTGGCCAGATATTCTTGTCACAGGCATTGCATTTTTTTTAATACATTTTATTTTTTTATACATCTCATTTTTATATGTTTTTATGTATATATTATTTTCCTTTTTTTGTTTGAGCCAGGATAGATATATTTCTCCAGCTTTCCAGCTCTGTTTTTAAGACAATGCTCAGAGATTCCTCTTCATTCCTTTTGGGAATGTTATGCTCTGAATCCATCTGATGGTCTTGTGATTCAGAATGTGGTATCACCCAAAGTGGTCTGAATTTCCTTTCTCTCTGTGGCTACTAGGGACAATAAAGGCCAGCCAAGACTTTGCTACTTGTCTGCATGTGTCAAGGCCTAATTTGCTATAGTGGTTGGTTTTTGGTTGGTTTTTTGTTGTTGTTGTTTTTTTTTTTTTGTTTGTTTTAGCAAGTTCAGTTCTGGGCTTGATTTCTTTCCTATACCCCTGGGCATTGCATGCTCCCAAACCAAAAACATTTCCACAGCAGACCAAATTTCATGTTATTCTCAATGAAATAGTTGGGTAAATTACATTACCAAGAAACACAGTGTCTTGCAACAGCTTAGAACAGTTTGTGTGGCTAAATTCACTCTTTGATCTGTGTTTTTGATACTGCCTTTCCACCCCCATATTGTGTCCTATTTCTCTCTCCTGGTGCAGCTTAGTTCATTTCATTGCAATGCAATTCTTGGGATCAGCTCCCAGGAAACGTAATTTTTCACATGTGGCTATCTGTGCTGGTAGACCATATGCCTTCTGGGGAAACTGGATAAGTTACTTCTGCTCAGATGGGCCAGATGAAAGCAACCCAAAGCTTCGGTTGCAGAAAACTGTATGGTTTAAGTGTTTGCTACATGTCTTGACCTGTCCTTGAATGAACAGAACCCAGGCTAGAAATGGCTGCTATTTATCCAGATTTTTAGAGAGAAGTTACCTGCTTATTTTGTAACTCATTGCTTTGTTACGTTGCTTGTTGTTCAATTTTGATTTCTTGCTCAAATACCACTTTAAGCTTAGTTTTCCAGTAATTGCAAAACTGGTGTAAATTACTGAGATTGAGGAGAGACATTCAAGCATATAATTATAGGATACAAGACCCTTTGTTCTACGAGATGAGCAATTGCTCTGGGCCATCCAAGGCTTAACCCCAGAGAGTTTGACTGATTTAAAATTAATTGTATTATAACCAGTTAGAGTACTCCAGCAAAGACAAGACCTCTGCCAGGAACACAAAAGAAAAACTCACTATTAAAATGACCTTAAATGGAGAAGAAAAAAAAACCTAACAAAACAACCAACCCCAAAACATATATTTGTGACCCATGTTGAAAGCTTCATTTAAGCTGCATGTAGTTTAGTTAGGGCCACAGCGACTGACAAATGGGACACTTGTCCTGCATCTCAGAGGTCCTGTCTTTGGGAAGACTGGATTGTCTTGATGTGAGTGTGATGTCAAATTGGCAGAAAGAAGGGAGAGGGGATCGCTGTCTAATACTGTCTTGGGCTCTTTACAGCTCTGATGTGAACAGTCACAACAGAGGATGAATCCTGTTTCTTCTTGTAGGATTCACTGCCTTGAAGAGTTTGGGTAGATCATGAAAGTTTCTATAGCTCTGCCCTATAAAACAAAGATACTTCTCGAGCACATCTCATACGATACTGGTCTGACTGCGTTATGATGTTTGGAAATGCATGCTGGCACTGATACTGACCACCACATATGAGTGACTGTGTTTTAATTAGTTACAGACATCACTGCTTCATTGAACCACAACAATATCCCATTTGGGTGTTCCTGAAGTTATCCCCAGTAGCAGTCTCTGCTGCATATATTCCATCTTAAGGACTTGATTGTTAGAAAACACAGCACCTTCAGTTTGCTGCAGCAATATGTATATCCAGAAAACATGTGAGGACTTAGCTTCGTGGTTTAACTTTGTTGTATACAGCACCATCCAGAGAGCAGAGATACCCAGACAGATCAACAGTAATGAAATATCGCTGATCTAATTCATCAGCTGGTAATAAGCCTGGAGTTTCCCCAGGGTTGTATTTCTGTAATTTTTTTTTAACTGCTAAGGCAGCCCATTAACAGCAAATAAACTAGTCCCAATTCCATTCCCGATAGAACATTGCTGCAGTTCTAGGAGGAAGGTTGTAGTTGGCTTAATTAGACTTCCAATAAGCACTCTGCTAAGAAGGGATAGGGCTTTTTTTGATTTTTCTTTTTTTGCAGGGGATGGACCCCTCCCTCTGCATCTCTTGGCAGGAAGTGTTAATGCTAGATTAGAAATGCAGAGACCTCTCTCTGGGTCAAGAAAAGCATTATCTTTGAATATCAGGGTTGTTGACTAAAACAGATTAGAGGCGTAAATAATATAATGAACTAGTGAGTTGACTTGAGCATTTACTCCACCACATGATGCCTCAGAAAGGAGGATGAAGTGCTGCATATGACTGGTGCTTGATCAAAATAGCCCCGGGTCAAAATACAGAGACACAAAGTCAGCGTTCTGCTCCAGCCCATCTCTTTATGTTGTCCCTGCCCGTGTGGTGGAGGGAGCAAATCTGATTTCTGACGGACCTGACCCTGGGGTGGTGCACGGTGCCGCAGGCATTAGAGCCCAAGGGCGGTGCCAGTGTGCAAACACCCCTGTGGCTGAACAGCTTAGGCGGAACTGGAGACAGGCTCCCACGTCCAATAAGTTATTCTTCATCTCTCAGTTAAGCACTGTGCTCACTACACCTGCCTTGTGTTAACACCAGCGAGTTGGTTTTGGTGGGAGCAGCACTGGGTCTAAGGTGAAAGGTTAATGTCCCTGGCTGCAGTTAACTTTTTTTTTTTTCCTCCTCATGATGATTCAGTGCAAGACCTGTAGCATCCCCTTCTAATTACGGGGAGGAGCTGATGTCAGACAGCAGAAGCAATGTGATATTTTTTTTTTTTTAAGTGGAAGACAGTTTTCTGCCCTGAAATACCCAGTACCACTTCTACCCTAGCTAAACTATTTGGGGAGTGTTTCAGCTTGTTGTTATGCAAGGGCACACTGATCACAGCTTCCAGCACGCTTCTTGTTTGCTTTAAAAAAAAAAACCCACAAAACAAACGTGGCTGGAAAGGAGATCCTCCCTTTGTTCATGAGGGCTAATGTGTCCTGATCCTGTCCAGGAGGTCTCCAAAGTTCATGAAACATTTGTATTCTGTAGTTCCTGCCCGGTGCTATTCCAATGAATCTGCTGGCTGTCTGCAAACAAAAAGCGCTGCCTGGTCCCACCTGCTGGATAAAGTGCTTTTCCTTTTGCGTTGTCATCACTGATGATTACAGGGATCCTACTGAGGTTCGGGAGTTTTAATGTGCAACCGTTTCCTGACAGGCTTATTTTGCGTGCATGTAGGGACACTCCCAAGGCTTTCCTTTAAAGTTAGCTCGGGTAAGTCTTCTAGTATTTATGAAGCCTAGGGGAGTCGTTCAAATGAGCAAGTGTGAGAAAACGGACCACTGAAAAGTACAGATTAATGACAAATTAGCTAGGTAATCTGGTGTAGAATTAATTGAGGAAGAGGCAAGGAAAGACCCTTTTGCCCTGCCAATGGCAAACAACTGATTGTAGTGGCTTAGCCAAAAACCAGCAGCAAAACGAGCTTCCTCCCTTTTCTAAATGAGCACCGTGGTTAAGTGAGGGTTGTGGAGGATTAATAGATAACTGTGCAGTGAGTTCTGCTCCAAGTCCTCTTTCAAGTGTAGCCCAAATAGACTAATTAATGGCTGGAGGCTAATGGGTTCTAGTTTTCCATTTCTAAAAATACCTATTCTGCAGTAATTGCTTCAAACACTCCAAAATTAACTGTTGCAAGATGAACTCCGTAGAATAAGTTATGTTTTCTAATGGAGGGAATGAGGGAGGATGTCTCTCAATACAGTGGGCCTGATAGGCAGGTAGGGTCTTAAATGGGTGAACCTATGGAAACCCCCTGCAGACTGTACGTGTAAGGCAAAGTGGTAAGACTGTGCTTGGTTTGTTCTGACAAGTAGACACAGGTTAGTTGTAGCCTATGTTTAGGCTTCACAGTGGGAGTAAATGTTTCTTGTAAAAGCAATGCATTACTTGTAAGATGAGACCTTCCTGCATCACTTGCTGCTAGGTCTTGGCTGAGAAGCAGAATAATATAGAGAAGTGTTTTTAAAAGGATTTTCAAGTGTTTGGGTTAAGAGTCTTACTGTATTGGATATAAAATTGCTTGTTTCAACAACAGCAGTAATAGAACAAACCACCCTGTGCTCTACGTGACACAGCAGCACAGATTGCTATAAAGATTAGACGACAGGAGATGACTTTCTTCTCGCTTCTGATGCAACCTTAGCCTTCAGAACAGGGAGGAAATGCAAACTGCTCTATCCCAAGGGCTGGGACCTCTTTGTTCAGCCTTGGACTACTGCCCAAAAGCAATGCTAGGCAGAGGCACTGAGACTTCCACGTCTGAGCTGTTCACCGATTTAAATTTCCTTTCCTTAAACCTGGAAGGGACTGTTGTGGTGGAGATGCAAACACACGGCTTGAGTCCCAGTCTCTCTGCAATGCTTGCACCTTGGTTCTTGCCACTGTGTAACTCTTTTTAAAAGGCATCTGTTCTTGATGCAAAAATGGCAGCGTTGAATCCAGCACACCTTGCACAACATGCCAGGGCAAGATTTCTTCGTGGTGAAAGTGTACTCATGATGTGCTGTCTGCTCGGAGCGGTAGCTGTGATTACCAAAAATAAGGGACTGCTTGCTTGTGCCTGCACCAGCTCCCTTCTCATGCTTGGCAGTTGCCAGTTTTGTTTTGTAAAAGGTGAAGGGGAAAATTCTGCAGTTTGTTAACCAAAAACATCCACTTTTCTCCCTGAAGGCTAGCTATACACATCAGCACCTTCTTTAATGTATAATCACAAAACTGGATTCATGCATGAACAGTGTGACCCTCCTAATATGCATGAAAGGAGTAGGTGAAATAAAAAGGACCCGCACAATTCAAGCTAGAGGCAGAGAATTTGTTGAAAAGCCACGCACCAAATGTTTGTTAATTGAAAGTAAGTATTAGAAAATAGATCTCTCAAAAACCGTGGGACATGTAGGCTCTTGAACATCTCCATCTCACAAGGAAAGTAAGGCTGGTGTCTATAGGAGGAGAGGTGGTAGGTACAGTTAGCTTCAAATGATAGTTGATTATTTTTCATAGCACTGAAGCAGCGTAGAGCACGAAACTTCTCAGAGAAGACTTAAGATTGTTGCTCTGAGAGTCCTGAGCTTGGCCTGATAGCAAGAAAAGAGAGCAGGCTGGTGGTACCCAAACATCACCACCGCTTTGCTCCTTATAATCCTGCCTATAGCATTCCCCTGTCTCAGCAGGGCTTAACCTGGGCTTCTTCATCTAAACGTGTTCACTAAACCATTGGCTGCTGCAGCTGATTAAGCCCACATCTCACTTATTGAGCGTGGCAGCAGGAGGACGCAGTGGGCTGCTGCGCTCATATGCCTGCCCTGGATGCCAGAGGATCTCTGATTTGTCAGCGGCTGAAAGGCTGACGTTGATCTGGATTGTAGTTGACAAGAAACTGTGCTCTACACTGACGGGCACAAACAGTGGCCTTGGGAAGGCAGCAGGAGGGGATGCAGGCTGGCCCTGCAGCCTTCATGTCTGGGGAGGCCTGAATCAAACAGGGCAGTGATTCAGTGTTGGTGGGAACAGCTTCAGCCTCTCCAAGGAATACTGTATAAAGACGATGCTTCCCTCCCCACCTCTGTGTTTCAGGTCTGGCAAGAGGATTAAGAAGACCAGGAAGTACGACATAATCACCACTCCAGCTGAGCGGGTAGAAATGGCTCCTCTGAATGAAGAAGACGATGAGGACGAAGACTCAACAGTGTTTGATGTGAAATACAGGTACTGCTGCGAGCCCATTCGATTAGGCTTGCTCACTGAGCTCTTATTAGTGAAGACAGCTCTTTTCTCCTCTGGTGGGCCAGCTTGGCAGAGATGAGGCAGTCACAGTCTCTCTTTCATTTTGCCCAAGCATTATCACTCTTCTTTACAGTCCCTCTGCTTGGTTTCTCAACACACATTGCTCTGTACTCTCCTGCTCTTGTAATAACCACATCACTACCCCTAGACTGTCTGCCCTCCTCTTTCCTCTGCAGAGCAGCACAACGGGATGCACGTGCCTCAGATAGCTAACAAGGTTTAACAGACTGAACTTCCCCTCTTGGGCAGCTGTTGGCAGTTGTTCCTGTGCACTCTGGGTCCATGCATGCACTGGATGGAGGGCTGTGGATCAAGGGCTGCTTTCCCAGGCGCTGCCGTTGCTGTGAGCTTGGGAGGGAAACAATGACAAATCTCCACCAACCTCTGGGTTTGTACCAGAGTGCTCTCATGTTGTTCTGTGACAGAGAGAGGACTGTGGTCCCTTGCTGATGTTAGCAGTTATCCCTTAGCAACAAACTTTCCTTAAATGTGTTTGTCTTTTTGAGATAGAAGCGGTGTGACAACCCAAAACTTTTGGTGCCTATTCTGGGTCTGAGATTTATAGCAACCACTCAGCACATAAAGATGCTTCACATTGATTTATGGCATCAGGGTATCTGCATCTCTTATTTTTATTTGCATCAAGCCATCCACAGCATTCGAGTTGCATTCTCATCCAAATAAGGCCTACTCTAAAATCTGTCTCACTTTGGCTGAAATAAGCTCTCCTAATTATAAAAACCCAGATCTTGACAACTCCTAACTGGAGATTTTACAGACTTTACTCATGTTGCCCATCTCCTAACTTTGGAAAGGGGGAACAACACATTTGCTCTAAGCACATGTGTGCCAGCATCAAAAACACATACCACCGCACACTCTGCGGGTCATTTTCAAAATAACTGCGTTACTTCTCTATAAAAGTCAGGCAATAGTTGGAAGCTATGAAACAATGAAGGGTGTGAGTCATGCCTTTATGCATAAATAATTAGTTCTTGAATTAAAAGACTCCTATCAGTCCTTGCCTGGCTGTTGCAATTCTCTGTAGCTGCCCTGTGTTTGCACTAATTGTTTCAGCTTGTGCAGTTTTTACTTTGGGACCAAGCTTTGTTAAACCCAGAGTGCAGAGATCTGTCTCACCATGGCCTACTTTTAACGGCCCGTGTCTCCTGCCCCTTTTCCTCTTAACTGAGTACTTTCTCTGTGAACTTTTGGTAGTGAGCTCGGAAGGGTTTTCCAAAAACTGAGAACAGAAGATTCTCAATCATGGCAGTGCTTCAGGATAAGATGTCTAATAGTAAAATACTAGATGAACAAAGAAGAGAGCTTGCTGGAAACCATCTGACTCATGAGGGCTGTGGTCGTGTTATCTGACATGGCTTTTCTGGAGCACATGCTGTGCTAATGCTTTCACAAAAGTTACTCGGTCTTTGCGGGTTCCTTAGCAGTACAAATGGCTCTTCACCTTGTGTGATGCTTGTTCAGAGACCGTAGGGATTTTTGATTCTTAGCCAACCAGTCCTCTCTTCAGCTGTGGGAATTCCTCCTTTCTGCCATAGTGCAACCGCTATTAAATTCCACATTTTCTGAAGTCCTTGCAGTTTCAGACATACATTTTTTAGCTCAAACAGAACTACCTCAGTTTAGAGGGAGATATCATCTTACAGACAACCCCTTAGCAGAACTGATTTTGAGAAAGCTGCTTTGAGGCTACATTTGCTGTAAAAGGTATCAAGTTCTCTGGTTCTTTTGTGCGGCTCAAAGACTACATCCCCAAACAGTTCCCATCTCCTGTCACCAGTAAAGATACTTCTTTGCAAATCTGACTTGCTGATTTTGACCACTGACATCCCCATTAAACTAGTCAGGAGGCTCTTTGTAGGGAAGCGAGGGCCAGAGCTGCAGAAAGGGCATCTCAGACATGCCTGCAGTACGTCAGTGAACTAACTTCTACCAGGTCTTCTGTTGGGGTTCCTTCCCCAGCCCCCCTCCTAAAAAAATTGATGTTCAGGAAATAATTGCCTTGTTCCATCTAAAGCTTCCTTTGTTTTTTGCAGCTGGGTGCAGATTCCAGGAGGACAGGGTAAGGAGAGGTAACTGTATCCCTCTCTGTGGTTAATGGGAGTTATAAATACATGCAGGTAGCTGCACAACTGGGGTGATAAGTTTGTTTTGGATATTCAGCAAGTGCCTACAGTTTTAAAAGAGTCTTCATTAGTTAGTAAGTCAGGAAAACTACTTCTCCTCTCAGTTATCTCAAAAAAAAAAAAAAAAAAAAATTGTGCAGATGCATCAGGTGAACTTGCAGAGGTGTCGCTAGGGCTGATGGATAAGGAATGGGGTGATGCTGCTGTTTCAGCTTGTTAGCCAACTAAAGCAACACATCATGAGTTGCAGCAACCTGGAAGCAGTTGTGACAGAGACAGAGGAGTGACAGGTGTCTCCTGACAAGTACCCACAGGCTAGAATATTCCACACTCTCTATCTATTTATTTTTTAATTCAAATGAAGGTGCATCCTTGCCAGCAGTCAGTATCAGTTGTGGCGGCTGTTTGGGTTTGTTCAAGCAGCCTCCTAGCAGTGGTGCTTACTTGGCTTATGGCATGACAGACTTCTGGCCTGTCTGTGCTACCAGGTCTTGGCGAGAGGATTTTGACCAGATGCTGCTTTGGTGACTGGACCATTACTGGGATTGCTTTCAGAGAGGCTAAACCTCATGCAGCCCTGTGCTATGGCAGGATCTGCTGGTGCACTGCCACGTCTGACGAGTCGTTATTCTGATTTCCTTAATTCTTTATTTCTTTGCAACACACTGGTACTGAAAGATAGGCCCATGGGCTGGACTGCCTGTCGTTCAGTGTTGCAACATACATGCTGCCATATCTACATCAGAAACCAACTTTCCGTAGCCATTTAAATGTAGAATTTTCAGTCTCCCTGGCTCCTGAATATCACATGAAATTAGCTGCAATCTTCTGTACTGTTCATTTGTGATTTAAAGGCTGTGAAACTATGGGGAAAATGGTCCATTCTCCATAAAGTCATGATTTGCAATGGTGTTTGCTCAGTGCTTTCCACTAGAAAGGCACCAAAAGTATTTTTAAAATACTGGCTTCTGAGAAAATGTGGGAACGGAGTGGAAAGGGAACCGCTTTTCCAAAGTGCAATGCAGTAGGGACATGTTGGCTGTCATGAACTATAAGCATTATTCAATTCAAGTGTTAGTTATGTGTACTGTAAGACAATCCTATGCTTTCACATCTTGAGGATTACCACCAGCATGGCAGTAGGGAAAATTCTGAGGAGCTAGCCTGGAGTGCCATGATATTAGGTACCTCCTGTGCATAATACTAAGTACATTACCCCAATATTAACCTACTCTGACTGATATGCAGGTCAGAAATAGAGTCTTGTTTTGGGTTTGTAGCATAAGTCTTTGCTGAGGATGATGTGGGTAGGCTCTGAGCTGGTTTGTTTGCAGTCCTCTCCCATTGTTGAAAGCTCTGTACTGGCACTTTCATCTGTGTTTGGGGGAGTAATTGAGATTCTGTGCTGTCTCCCCCACATAATGCAAAGAGCACTCTAATTAAAAGGCAGTTGGTGTCTGGCAGCAACAGGGGAGAAGCCACATATACCTCTCCAATTGTTCTCTTGCAGTTAATTTTCTTTCCTTTAATCCTTTGTCCTTGTGTGTATTTGTTTCCAGTCTTACATGAGGCATCAAAGAACAACAGACAGTGTAAATTGGGCTGTTGGATGAAGGTTGTTACTTTTTTTTTTTTTTTCCCCCCCCAGGAGACTTTAAGGTTTTGGGCGCCCAGTGCATCCCACCCCCCCAACTCCCTTGGGCTGTGGACCAATGAGAAATAACCACCCTTGTCTCATAAAACAGGCTAATGAGACCACTTCAAAATCTTAACCAAATGCAGTCCTTTCTGTGGATGCAAAAGCCACCCACTGCCTGCCTCTGACAAATGCAGAAGCGTGCGTGTACCACATTAGATACCCCCTTTGCGATCTCATTTCAGTAGCAGGGAAGCAGTTCTGTCAATGGCTTCTCTAATCCTGTAAGCACAATTTCTGTGTGACAGGAGGCTGAAAGTGTAAATCAAAGACTGTCACAGAGCAAAGATGCCAAATTGCTTAGACATTAACACCTCCTTGAAAAGCTTCATGGAAACCATTTTTTAATATGGAGGATTGTTTTCTGTGTGTGTTTGCTCTGGTATTGAAAGAGGTATTTGGATAAAAAGTTCAGGAATTTTTCTGAAATTATTATAGAGCTACACAAAGAAAGCAAACTGAACATGGAAAGGATGATTGTTTCTTGATCGCCAGTTCAATCTGTGCTGCTGAAGGCCGAAAAGTATCCCTGTCCAATTGATTTTTGGACCATATGAACTGTATTGGTCATCATTTTCCAGATGTCAGATATTTTTTCATGTTTTATGATGGGATTACACTTGCTGCACATCTTGGAAAATGAGTTAGTAGAAAGCTAAATCCCATCTTCCAAGTGTGCTCTTTCCCACCAGTAGATCTTGATTTTCAGATTTCCCCCTCCTCTTTGCTACTTCAGAAGTTTCTTTCAAGAAGGCAAGGGAACATTGAACAGGTTTCATGATCTTCTTGATGGGGCTGAGCCATTGATTCATCAGGCAGTTGGCCCTGTATGATACTTGAGAAGAGAGGAGCGAAGTAAAGTAGGTTACAGGCAAATGTCCCTGACACACTGGTGTTAGCATCCATCCCCCATCACAGAGCACTCTGCTTGTTTTGTGTAATAAGAGGAAAGAGATTAAAACAGCTGCAGAAAGAACCAGTTTCTGAAAAGGTAAATAAAATTGTTAGCTTATTAAGCTTATTAACTCTAGCGTAGCTCATTGGGGGATTTCTTGTCAGCTTCAATAGAAAACTGAAAACAAGTACTGAGTAAATTCTGTGGCGCCTTGCACATGAAAGGCTTTGAAAACATTTCAGTAATCTGGGATATCAGCAGTGTCCCCTCTCCCTGCTGACTTGCAGCTGTCGGAGGCAGTGCGTTCTGCTCTTGCTACGCTTGCTGAGCCCAGCTGGGTGAATTTCACAACCATCCCTGCAGAGCATTTTGAGTCGGGAGTGATGCAGGCCACATGAGAGCCTGGAGTCAGGGAAGAACTTGGAATTTAAGTGCCAGAGCTGGAATTGTCCCAGCCCCGATGTCAGGCTCCTAAATAAGTTCTGAAAGAACATTTTAATTGTGGCGGATTGAAGCCTCCATCCTTCCTGTCGGCTAAGTGAAATTCCTCAGTTTGTTTTCCACACGGATTGTCATTTTTCCCTCTAACAGCAGCAGCGCTAGCAAAACACAGAAGCATTTTAGGAATGCATCTTCTGAAGTGCTCTTGAAAGGAGAAAGATTTATGTGTAAGGAGTAGCGGCTGGCAGAGGGAAGAGGACAGTAACATTTTTTCAACCACCACGGGACTAAAGGACTTTTGAGAGCTTGCAGGATGTTTTAGAGGAAAGATGTACCACATGTAAAGGCTGGATTCTGGATTCATCCCTTTTTCAGGCGCCGATAGCATTGAACTGTGTGGAAACATCTTCAGCACAGTTGCAGGGCTCAGCCTTTGATGTGCTCGAGTCTTTTGGGAGTGTCTGTAAAATACGAGAGTTACACTATTGGTGTCTTCTCTTTGAATATGTCCTTTCGAGATCCTGACTGTGTGTGCAGCTCTGAATGGAGCATGGTATTATCTGCTTGTTACAGCAAGGTGTTGACTCTCAAGGGAGCAGCTCTAATGGATTTTTTGGCCAGCAAAAGCCGCAGGCCATTCTGGATGATGCTTGGTGAATTGCGCTGGGGTTTGTAGCAGCTTAATTTATTTTTCCAGCAGGCAGCAGTGACAAGTTGTGTATAAATGGAGGGGTATCGTCCTCATCTGAAGGGGGTACAAATCACTAACACAGTCATCTGCTTACTATAAATACAACAAATTGCCAAAGCTTTGGTGCTGCTGTTAAGGATTTCCCATGGGTCCACAGCAGGGGAGGAAAGAGATGGTCAAAAAGCAATTTTTTGTTTGGTTTTTGAAGGCCAGGTTCTTTCCTCACTTGGCTGTAACAGTTGTTACTGAGCACACCACGTTCTGCTGGCTTGTTCAGTCAATTATATGCTGGTGGTGCAGTCCTATGGGAGGGCTCTTGCCTCCTTCATGGAGTCTAACAAGTTCCTATTAAGACTTTTTTTCTTTTTTTTTGAACTCTGAAGCAGTTAAAGCAGTAGGGTGTCGGGGGGAGAATCCATAGCAAGGAGGATAGTCCACATGTGTTGGTTAGTAAGGGGCTGCACTGGTGTGAAAAAAGCTGTGAGGTCCAAGATGCTGTTTCATGTGCAGTGAAATAGCAGCCCCCCTGTGCACGCTCCCTTCTCTGATCTGCACAGTGGCTGGTCACAGGATCTTTCAGCATCTGGGTTTTGTCTGCTATAACTCTGCCTTTTTCTTTGCTTGGTCTAGGTTCTCCTGGCATGGTGTTAACATCACATCAGTGCTCAATGTCACCATAGAAATCAACTGCTGGAGGGAACTGATGGCAATCACAGTGAATAATGCTGCCTTTTCCTTTGTGGCTTTTTAGTTTTTTTTTTTCTGCTTTGCACATGGGTTCTCATCTCTGCCTGTGAGCTATTTAATTGCAAATCTACAGCTGTACTAATTCTTCCTTCTTTCCAGGTAAAGCAACTCTGTGGAGCGTGGCGCCCTGCAAGATGTCATTCTGCTGTCGAGGGACCTGCTGAAGCCATAACTGTGAAAGGAGAGGCTTTCATCTCTGCAGTGTTACAACCAAACCCAGCCTCACCTCCTCGAGGTGCTGTTTGTACAGCAGGCTATGGATCTTCTGACCAAAACATCACCATTCGGTTCCCTGGTTTCCAAACTGCTGTGTTGGAATGACCAGAGTTCCTCTTTGCAAACTCATCTCCCTCTTGCTTTACGGGAACTGCGGTGTCACGAAAGCGTGACAAGATGCAGCCCTGTGTACCGACTTGCAGCTCATTATGGTCTAAATAAGTTTTGCAGAAGGAAGAAGACAAGAAAGATTGAACCAAGCTGCCCCAAGGACTTATTTTCTAAAATCCTAATTCAATACTTCAGTCACTGTTAAACTTTGGTCGTTGTTAAACAGATCATGTGTTTAAAAAAAAAATCAAGAAGTGTATTTTTTGGGCCTTACAGAGGTGACTTACAACTTTAGGTGGTAAAAATGTAAGCCATGCTGAAATGCCACACTGTATGTTTAGTGTAGGATTTTGGGGGGGGAAGGGGTGAGAGGTTGACTCATGTATAAAATTTTCTTGACTTGCTACTGATTTTTTTTTTTTTTTT
>VYZW01055532.1:166604-225498 GCA_013401315.1 Balaeniceps rex
ATCAGACCAACTTGAATAAATGAGACCACAGGGAAGTAGGAAGAATCAGGCATGCCCTAAGCTACAACAATCTTGGATTAAAGAAGATATATTTTTGTAATTTTCTGCCCTTCCACAGGGAGTAAAAACAGTGTTTTGTACTGTCCTGTGCTTACTGTAACTTGTCTACAATTCATCTATATTACCTTTTTTCTAAGCAAAGTAAGTCCTCATGTGGAATGATTAGATTGCAGAAAGAACACCTCTTATTTTTCGTGGAAGCTTCATGAAAGTGATCTTAAGCTGTATCAAACTGGAAGTTTTCCCCTACCACCTGTTTGACAAATCCCATTTAACTCAAGGATGCATTTCTAACCATCGCTCCCTGCTGTGCTTTGTGCTGCAGAGGTCAGAGCTGTGGGATGACACTATGAGAATTAGATTGCTGCATCTGGATGGATTGGGTTTAGGAGACCACAAGCATGTATGCTTTCCAGGCCATCATTAGAAAGGGCAAACCTAACTGGTTTAGTTTATTTACTTTGTGGTTTTCCTTTAAAGTTACCACAGATACAGTTCAGACTTCTCTTTGACATGTTTAATCTCTGTTTATTGCACCCCTTAACACCTTTTATTTTGGGTTTTTAGGCTGGCTGGAACCTTGCTTTTCTTGGGGAATGCGTGTTTTCCAGTTGTCTTAGGATTGTCTCACTGTTTGCTTGACCCTCTACTAGCCTCCTGCAGTTACAACCCCTCAAGGACACTGCAGAGTATCTGGCAAAGCACCATCCTTGCAGCAAGCTGCCAGTTTTGGGGTTTTTGGGTGTTTTTTTTTTTTTTTTAATTANTGCTGAGAACACTGAACTGCTTTGTCATGATACTGCGACCAGTTCTGTGCGGTTCCCTTGGGCCCTGCAGTCAGTAAAAGGAGGTGAAGGGGAAATGTTTTTTGTTTTTTTTTTTTTCCCCTTTCCAGGAGCCTTGTACTTTCATCAAAGCAGCTTCTATGACACAGCTTGCTTTCCCTAGCCGTGACTCAGCAAAAGGCTTTGCAAACAGCCCACTCGGCCTGGATGGAAAAATCCCACAGCAGACTGTTGTGTTAATATTAGTCATCAAGGCAATATAAAAATGCTGTGTTATTTTCATTCATGGAATGAATTTGAGTCATTCTGTATTACTGTTACTAAGCAATACTTAACCTGTCAGCTGCAAGGTGAGGATGGGGCCAAGCGGGTTGTGTTCTGGCTGGTAGGAATCGCAGGGACCAGTAAGTTGAATGATGCTGTGCATTGAGATAAGATCTGGGGCTCTTTACCCACCTAGGTAAAACAGGTTTCAGACTTAGGCTGGATGATTCGTAAAGGAATATTGTGTCTCTTCAGGACTAAAGTGCTTTGAAGATGGGGAATTGAACTTCTTAGGCAGACTGAATCATTTTGAAGTCAGAGAAGTGGTGATGCTGAGAGGAGAGAGAGAGGTTAAAAGCTTCTGTTTGCATTTGCAGGAGGAGATGATGGAGTGAGGGGCTGCCCTGTCTGAGTAGACACCATGGCAACATGAACATGTCCACTCTTCTGCCAAACTCATTAAGCTGAGCATCAGGCATGCTGGAAGAGTGGTAGAGAGGGAATGAAACCTTCTCTGTGCGCAAAAGGCGAGACCAAGTTATGTAGGAGAGGGGTGAGAGGAAAAGGTGCATAAAGGACAAATCTCCTTTCCGAGGATGAGTCAGTTCTTGCAGTCAGGAGTTTTTCCATCAACTGCAGGTCACTTGCTGAGTTAGGCTGGCAAAGGCCATCCACTTTCCTTGCTTGTGGCTCAAAGATCCCACTGTTTCCATAATGTGGCCAAATCTCAGTGGACAGGGACCAGGTATTTAAGATGTTGAAGATGGAGGTGCCCAACTGCCGCTGGGATGCTCTGGCTCCTCGAGGAGGTCCCAAACTGTGTGCCATAAGCTAAAAAGTACTTACAGGGAAGCAGCAGCTGCTTGGTGGAAATAAAAGGCCAACCTCGCCAGTTGCTCATGGTCATGAAAATGCTTTGTTTGATACTCAATTGCTGTTGCAAATGTGAGGCAATGTTTACCTCTACAAAAGTTGCTGTATGTGATTTAAAGTGTCTGGTTAAATATGCTATAGCTATATTTAGTTAAGATTTTAAGAGCACTTGACGTGACTCATCTAATAGTATATATATGAATATTTTTTTAATGGTAGGACTTAGTTTAAAACATAGTTTTAATAATTTGGACTGTTTGGTTCAGGTAGTTCTAGGAGTTCATTGGAGACGAAATAGCCATTAACCACTACATGAATGTTTTACCTTAATGTTCTGTGTATCTTACACTGCAAATTTAATCTCATTGTGATTGTAATGTGTCTTAGTATCTGCTGCTGTTTTGTGTTGCATAGTCAAACTTGCTTTGTTCAAGAGCATTTTTAAAGGCGTATTTTTTGTTACAGAAAACAAAAAGAGAAATGTTATTACAGATGTCTGCCTGCAGCTTGCTCACTGCTTACAAAATCCACCGACTGGTAGCAGAGTCAAACAGAGCAAGCAAATTAGAGGGTTTTCTATTTGTGCAGGCTGTACTGTGGAGGAAAAATGCTGCACAGAAGTGCAGCTTTTTACTCCAACCACAGCCCTGTCACTGGAGATTACATTTGAGAAGCCAGAAGTTGATATGCCATGCTTGCCTGCAGAATTAAGTCAGAAGTACACAAATAGCTTTGTATTTGGGTGGGGTGGGTTTTTTTTTTGCCTTTTCCCCTGGAAGATGTGGAGATGACTGCAAACACTGTAGTACACTAACTTGTGCTATCCTAATGCTTATCCTAAGCCCAAACTGACTTGTGGAAGTATACAAGCACTAATGCATTTGAACGTTTTGTTCATAACTGTTCTATCCAATTCACTGTACGTGGTATAATCTCTGCAGGGTGGTGGGCTATGGTTTTTATTAAGGGTTTTTTTTTCTTCTGTTAGATGAGTTTCTGCTGCTGCAGTTTTTGTGTAAGGAGTTATCAGGACCATGCGTGTTGTTTTGTGCAATTGCTTGACGTTTGTTTAAAAATGTTTAAGAGAATTTGTCATTGTGACCAAAGCTTCTTTTTAAGAAAAAAAAAAAAATGGTAAGACTAGTTTGAGTGGACTTCCGATGTTTCAGCAGAAACTGCCATCATTAAACATGTTCTTGAAATTCCCTTTGTGTTGTGTGTTACGTTTAGGGAGGGAATGGGAAAAGGGCTGTTGCTTGTTGAAGTTTGCTGAATCTGAGAGCCTTGCATGTTCCCTCGTTAGAGGGCTGCGAGTTCCTGCAGTGCAAATCCCTTTGCCCTGTGATCTTGAACCAGAGCATGAGAAGGGGAGAAACTGGTTTTAGCAGCATGGAAGAGGGATATGTTTAATCACACAGAGCCCCCATCAAGAAGCTAGGCTTACACCTGGATTCAAAAGGCAAAACACTCTGCAATCGGGAAGCTATCTCAGTACCTTCTACTACAACCATGCTCGGTACCTTGGAGCCCACAAACTGCAGACGTGTTATCCCAGACTCCAAGCCCAGTTGAGTGAGCCAAGCCACATCCCCTCCCTGGGGTGGCCAGGCCACACCACAGATGGTCTTGCTTGACCAAGTTCTCTGTCTCTGAAGCAATTTTGCCTTGTGGCTTTCAGGGCACGGTGAGATGCTGAAGCGCTAGAGATAAGGAGCAGGGCAATCTGAGGCTTGCTTGTTGTTTGTTGTGCACATTTCAGCAGTACTCTGAAGACCGTTGCCCTCTCGCGCTATTTTTACACGAAGTGCGGACACTCCTAGGCCCTGGAGCAGCTGCAGGACAGACTGAGCCAGTACCCCGTGCATGAATTGGCTCTGCTGCTCTCCTCTCCCACATACCACGTGATTGCTCCTGCCTTGATGTCTTCATCTCTTCAGTAATAGTCTAAGAGTAATTCAGTGCTGCAGAGAAGAGGCAGCTGCTGTCTAGGCGGTGCCTTTTAAATTATGTCCTGCCAGTAAAGTAAAGCTCGATCTAATTCAAAATACTTAACAAGACGCTCTCAGGCTTCAGGCACGAGCCAGCTATTGTGCAGCAAAGCTGATTTGTGTAAGAAGTTCAAGACCCATCAAGGTTAGCCCCGACCTAACACTGAGCTGTGGCTGAATAGGGCAGGCTCCCCTTAGCATAGGCTGCAGAAGTGAAGGTGCCATGCAATGGAAAGGCAGCAGCTGCGATCTCTGGGTGTACTTACCTTTCTGATGAGATCTCAAGTGGAAGATGAGCAAATGACCAAAAATCTGGTGTAACTTATTAGCTAAGTAAGAGCTGAAAAGCTAGAGCTTGATGAAGATGACTGCAGCTGGGGCTGTGGGTAGAAAGGCCAAGGCTCAGTTTAGCCCTTTCTGAATTTTGACATGGGGGAAGCCTGAAGCTACGACTAAGTTCTTGCACAGCAAAGATTTTCTCAGACAAGTCTTCACATTTTTTTTTTTAAATGGCTCCTATTAAAGGGTTATTCCTTCAATATCTAGAAGAGTTCTGCATGGGCCAGAGTAGACACGACTTCCCTCTCTCCTGTACGTGGCTGTTGCCACCTTGGTACAAGCTGCTGCTCTTATTAGCAGGTCTGTGCGCAAGTGTGAGGTTAAATGGACAGAGCTGTCAAATACACAGGGAGGGGGTGCCTTTCCTGTGTCTCTCAGTGTCAGTGATCTTTGGATGCCTTGATATTGATAACTGCAAAACTGCCAGCGATGTTTGGCAAGTGCTATCAGAGAGACATTAGCTTAACACCGAGATGATTTGAATTATGCCTGACAATGAGCTCTATTAAGAGTATGAAACAGGAATAGCTCTAATTGCTTAAGACCGAGTAGTCTGTAACTAGGCTGCACAAAAACATCATTGAAGATAGTTCATCTCCCTATCAGCTGGCAATTACCAATTTCTAAGAGACTAGAAACTCTTCTAGCTCTGGTTTCTAACAGACATCTACTCCTCCGAGCTCAGCCAACTGAGCTCCCAGTAGGCTCACTTCTCTACTGACCGCTTGCTCATGGCATGTTAAATGAGCTGAATATAATTCAAACCAGCACTTCTATCTCACAAAAAATGACTCTTCAGATCAAGAAAGCAGTACGGAAGGGGTGGCCATTGCTTTTAAAGCTAAGTAGTAAAGGGTGTTAAAAATCCAGATGCAGTTCTTGATGGCTTGTGAGGCATAAAGCTGGTTTCTAGGCTTTTCGCTCCCCTCCTGCTGGTTTCTCATAAGCCGTCTTGGTTGCTCGCTTCCCTCCACGTTGGGGCACCAGCAGCACGGGGGAGCCCAGCACCCCCCAGCTCCAGGGCGAGAACCTGCTGAGGCTGCGACCAGATGAGGCACGGGGAGGCAGGTCCTGAGGGGCTTGAACAGCTCCGTCTCAGCTTCAACCAGCATGTTCAATCTCTATTTTGGAAGCAAGTACAATCTTAAATGCCAACCTTCGAAGGCTGCCAGCCCTGGCTTGAGAACACACTCCTAGCTGTTGCCTGTCGCTGCCCACTGCATCCCTCCCAGTGACGGAGGGGACGCACTGATCTGCACGTGGAGCAAGGACTAGGACTCCCTGGCCAGGGTTTCATCTCTGTACTGTGCAGACGCAGGACTGTTGGTTTGAAAGATGAGGAGGGATAAAGATTAGATGACCTATGGCACCATTTCAGCCAGGTCGATTTATTTTAAGGCTTTTAGATGACGGGTAACACACATCATTTACTTAAAGCTCTTCCTGACTCCTCTGGCTCTTTCTAAATAATTTAATCCAATGTACATGTTGTTATTCTGGCCTAGCAAAAGTTTAGCAACAGATACCTGCTCAGGACCCTTTACCAGTTCCAAAAACTAAATGAGCCAGTTTGGCCACCTTCTCTGACCTGCGTTAGGCAGCGCAGAGCATCCTTGGGGACTCCTCCACCGAGTCTAAAAGCCAGTGAAATAATCATGGCAGCACTCCCACTTACACACGGGTGGGAGAGCGACTCGCTCTGGGCTATAGGATCACAGAAGCCAAACTCTCTCCTCCAGACTTGCTGGCCCTGCTCACGGTAAATCCTCAGCTGCGAGTTTCAGATGTGCATTTCTTGCCAGGTAACAAGTCTGTTAAAGGGATACAGGAGGGCCTAGGTTGATGTGGCTGGTCCTCATCAGCTCTGATGCCAGCCCAGAATAATCATTGCGCTGCTGCTGAGCAAAAACAAATGAAATGTTTCAAACCGTCATCGGTTCCTTGAGGCATCACTTCTAAAACCTTGCCTCCCCCCCAGCTGCTCTTCCCCCCACTCCATGAGTTTCCAGACTGCCTCTGCCCTGATGCAAACATATTTAGCTGAAGAGAAGCTCTTCTTTACAGACACTTTTCTCTTCTCCTGCCCTCAATTCATAAAGGTTTAAGCTCAGGTCAAGAACATTTGACATTTCCACACTTCATTTCTGCCTGGCTGTCAGCAGAGTTGTCTTGGCAGCGCCTTTTGGACAGTGTCTGAAATTACACAGCTCTCTCCCCCTCCCCGCGTAAGGACTCCTACGGTACAGATCCCAGTGGCATCGAGATGGTTCTCAGGTAAACAGAAAAACCAGTCTATTTGGGCAATTTCTCCTGTTTTCTTTCCTTGATCTGATAAATTTTTTTGTTAGGTCAGACCAATTCCTCTTGTTGACGGTGAAGCAATGCTGTCAAAGCTCAGAAGCGAATGCCACCCAGCTTCCTCTGATATTTCTGCCACCAACTTCCCAGCTACCTCACTCCCATCCCCAACTGTTATGGGTTACCTGCAGTTACAGATTAGCAATGCCCTTGTGGATAAAGCTATGGTGAAGGAGAAATAAGGCTGTTTCTTCTGGAGTAACAAGACAAAATATTGTTGCAACAGCCTACTGATGAGAATGGGTCTTGCTAGAAAAGCAGACGTTGGCCAGAGCGCTCCTGAGATCCTCAGGACCCACTAATCACCAAGGCTGACTCAACGACACAGACCCACCAGCTAATAAAATCTGCATGCCCAGCCTGTACAGCAGCAATTCCCAGCTGAGGGACCTGGAGTTGTTTAGCCTGGAGAGGAGGAGGCTGAGAGACCTTATCTCTCTCTACAACTACCCAAAAGGAGGTTGTAGCAAGGTGGGTGTTGGTCTCTTCTCCCAAGTAGCAAGCAATAGGATGAGAGGCAGTGGCCTCAAGCTGCGTCAGGAGAGGTTTAGATTGGATATTAGGAAAAATTTCTTTACTGAAAGAGTGGTAAAGCATTGGAACAGGCTGCCCAGAGAGGTGGTGGAGTCACCATCCCTGGAGGTGTTCAAAAAACATGTAGACGTGGAACATCGGGACATGGTTTAGTAGGCATGGTGGTGTTGGGTTAACGGTTGGACTAGATGATCCTAGAGGTCTTTTCCAACCTTAACGATTCTATTCTATTCTATTCAATGAACATCCATCTGCCAGCACAGGTCATCCATTTGACACTCCAGGCTCTCACCCTGTCCCTAAAACCACCGTATGCTTGGGTACGGAGTTTGCAGGTGTGGGATGTGGAGGCTGTGCTACACCATAAATGAAAACACTCAGAGGTGACAGTCGCCACAGTCCGTGCACAGCAGTGAGCGTGGCCCCAAGTCACCCAGGCACGCTTGCTTCTCCTCTTGCAGGGCCATGGATCGCCCTTTGGTGGTACTGCTCGGTAACGAGCAAACTTCAATGTGACTTAATTCAAGGTTCCAGTCTGAGCTCCTGTAGTTAAGAGTCTGGTCTATTTAAGCAGTATTAGCATTCCTGAAGCTTGCTAAGCTTAAATAAAACAATAGTACCACTCAGGATACTTACAGACAGGGTGAGGTTTTTGCTGAAGAGCTGCTATTTAACAAGCTGTTCAAACGAACAACTTACTCTTGTCCCTCTGCGTATATGTAATATTTTTAAAACCACATATTTGCAGCGCATTGTTTGCTACAGTTCAAGGAAACAAATGATTTGCTTTTAACATAATCACTATCAGAAGTAAATTATTCAGCATTTGCTGCTTGGAAGTTAAAACGAGAATCTGAATTTCTTTTTAGTTTCTTCCTCTCTTTTATAATAGATATACAAGCTGCAGGGCACACTTTTATGCTCCTGTAGCCGAGATTTTGTAGAATTGACTAATAATCTATTTTGCATATTTATAAACACTTTATTATTTATTAATGGAGCATTTCAGGAGTAAATTTATAATCCTGCCATGTGATCTCAGCCTTTCAGAGAAAAATGGTTGCTCATGTCAAAGAGTTGGAAATTAGAGCTGGCGTAACAAAGACATGAGTGAGAATATCTCATTAGTGTGAAAGTAAACAGGCAGGAACCTTTTGTGAGAATGAATGCACGCACGCAAGACGGCTCAAAAACCCCACATTAGATGTCAAATACAGAACACGGCCTTCAAGATGTATCAGCTCCCTGCTCTGCTTGCTATAAACCCACAAGAACATAGTGCAGCCCTACAGCCGTGTAAGAGCACTGGTCCAACGCACCCTGCGCTCTCTCCAACTCGCCATTGCTGCACGCGGCCACTTCATCTCCAAGTATTTTAAGCTTCAGGAGTTTTGAAGCTTCTGATGCCCTCCTTGGTGGATTCAAGCCTAAAGACCAGATACAGGTGTCCCATCACCTCCCCCACATCCCACCCTGCTAACGCAGGAACTCACAGACCACGCGCCCATTGCCGGTATCAAAGCTCAACGTTCCAGGCATCCCCCCTCCATCCCAGAGCATTACCAAACCGCCCAGAGATAGGTGCCAGCATCAAATGAGCATACATACGCATATGTTTTCTGATACCATCATTGCTTCACTTGATAAAACCAAAGATAAAACCAAGATAAAACCAAAACACCCTCCAGATACGCAGAAAAAACCTTCTGAAAACCTTCTGAGCTCCTTTCTCTACCTTACCTGTTTATAAGAAGCCCCTGGAGATCCATCCTTGTTGAGAGTGCCAAGCTCCTCTGGTCTCCACAAGCTCTTTGCTAATGAATCATCTTCTAACCAGCTTGTACCACTTGCAGTGATTATTCTACTCCACTTGTGCCCTTTATAATTTTCTGGTCTTGACCGGTATCCCATTGAGAGACCCAATGCCTGCCAGGTGCCTTCCTCGCTAGAGACACTCCTCCCAGCCCAGTCCTCATCTGTCAGACCCAGGTGGAGGAGGAACCTCAATGAAGAAGACACAAGGCTACAGATTCAAAACAGAGTTTGCATAAAGGCACAGTTGTGGGCTGAAGGTTTCTGAGTTATGTGCATTCCCTAAATCACAGCCCTTTAAGTGTAAGGATGCTGAGGCTATCCCCGTGCTTGCACCGTGGCTGTGCTTACCCCAGGGCACTGGTGGAACATCTCGTTTTTGGAAGCCCAGTGGTGTTGCAAGCATTTCCTAGCCCTAGAAGATGCTTTCTCCTGGCTGCTTCCAGCCATAAAATGAATGACACTTGCTACCCCCGTGCCAGGGCAGCGTTATTCAGCCATTTAACTGTGCAGCTGGGCTTGGCATCGCTACCTGCTGCACGGCTGGCTGGCTTTCTGCAAGGCTGAGCTTGCAGCTCGTGCCAGCCTGCGCAGTCTGAGCCACGGGAAAGACCTCACAGAGCTCCATCTCTTAACCAGGGCTTCACAGGTCAGACAGGACATAACCATCCTGCACAGAGGGCTGCAAAACCTAAAGCTCCAAGAAACCTCAGGTCAAAAGCCTGGGAACCGCATCCTTCTTTTCGATCCAGAGCTGGCAAGCAGCTGGAGTGTGTAGTGAGGTCTATCTTCTTAAGGGAGAGGTGATTAATGAGTCTGGCTCATAAAAGCTTGGGCAGAGAACTGAGGAGACCTGCCGGGCTCTTCAGCAGCAGAACAGGCAGCCGGGTGCAAGGTGGGTCTCCTCGCGTCACGGAGAGATGCTGTGCAACTTGCCCTGCACCGGAAGCATCAAGGAGCTGCCGCTGTTACGAGGCAAAAGCCTCTGGAAGGTGACGTTTTATGCATTCATTTTATTTTATTTTTCTGAAAGGAACTGGGAGCGTTTGGAGTTTTCTTTGATTTGAATTTCAGAGGAAGTGGAGCGAACTGGCTGTGCCTTGCCTTCTGACGGGGAGCAGGTGGGGAAGAACAGAAGTAGAGGAGAGAAGGTGAATCGACAGTTTGGCAGTGTACCCAAGTGTAGCAGCACGTTTTTCATGCTGTTTAATTGTTCCCTGCAACTCAAATATTGTGGAAGGCATTAGTAATAATAGCAGCTTCATTATGTTCCTTTTTTGATGTACCGTCTAAAAAGCTGAAATCTGAGGAAGGGCATTAGGAACCCAGCATTTTAGGCTTCCTTAGGCATTTTGTTTTTCTGCAGAGCATGAAAATACTTCAATGAAGCCTATTAAGGCCTAATACAAATGCGTGCAAACAGAGGAAACCTGCATGCAGAATACAAAGGAAGAGTTTTTAGCAGGTGGGGCGTTAGGCAGCGGTTGCGGCACCGCAGTGCTGAGCTTTTGCACCCCGCGTCTTTGACCCTCCCAAAAATGCATGAGCTGCTAGGTCAGAGACCAAGAGCCCTTGTTAGGAGCTGCCTTTATTTAGGACAGAGCAAAACATGTCCCGTTGGCTTAGAAGCCTTGTTGGGATGGGGGTAGGAAGGGGACACAGCACGGCTTGAAGAGCTGGGGGAAGAATCTGTTCCTGCTGCCTTGGCCGTTGTAGAGGTCAGCTCAGCCCCTGCCCCTACATGTTTAACGTGGCCCAACATTAAATCGTCTCACTCGATGGCTCCATCTATCTCTTCATCACGTCCTGCTGGCCAGCTCTTGTCAGTGGGGTGTTTGGAAATGCGATGTGGCACCTCTGCGCGCCCAGGGGGTTTCACAGCTTGGTGTCATTCAGCCTGCATTAGGCTTCGGTGAAGCGCGTGCTGACCATGAGTGAAAGAAGGAGGAAGGGTTCCTGCCAAAAATACAGCCAGTTCGGCTGCAGTGCTGCCGAGACAACGATAAAGGTGGATTTGTTCCCAGCCAACAAGCCCTTATTTCGTTCTCAGTACATGGATGCGGTGTTTTGCTTTTTTGACTTTGCCTCCCCAGCAATAAAGAGCCAGAAGGACGGATCCTGCTCCCGCTGCCGCCAACACAAATGTGGAGCTAGCCCACTGCTTGCAAGAATATCAATGCCTCATGTATATAAGACAGATTGATTTTCTTTTCACCCCAGTGCACAGAAGGGAGATGCACTAAGGAGCGGTTTTGATGGCATTGGGGATGGTGGGTAGGTGGTTCTATGAAGGATATTCACATGAGATGTTGGAGTTTGTCACAACTCACCCTCCTTTTCTTCCCAAGGAGGTCTGCAGCCTGCAACGTTTACATTGTCAGAGGGTATTTACCATCACTGCTGCTATGAGTTTTCCTGACACTTGCTGGGGAGCACGGACTCACTGAGAAGGAAGAACTCACAGCAGCAGCCCGGAGCGATAGGAAGTGAGAAAATCCTCTTGCACGTAAGACAAGAGGCTAAGCTGAGATTTCACAGTTTGTGGAGACACGGTCTTTGCGATGACCTACATTTGTACGTGATATATGGGACCCAAACATAAACAAGACCTGATGAAAGATCTGGGGAAGGGCAGAAGTGGTCTGTCGGTCCTGGGAAGGCTCCGGGAGGCTGCGCTGGTTGGAGCCGGACCCTCGGTGCTGGGATCAGTGCTGCACCAAGTGTGCTGGTCCTAAATCGAACCGAGGTGGCTGACCTGTTTCCCTTCAGCCGATTACAAGATGAAATCAGTGACAAATACGTCTCTCTCTGGGCAGCCTCAGAAAGCTGTTGATGGGAAGAAGGGAAGAGGATCATTGGCGGTGACTTGTCCAATGCACCTGAGTCTTGAAATAAATAGGTCAGGAGAGAGGTTGGGCTATTTGCGTTCCCCCAGCTCTTCAAGCCATGCTGTGTCCCTGATGCCAGGCTATCCTGGGTTTGGAGACATGCCCTGGGTGAACATTGTTGGCCTTTCAGGTGTTACTGTGTCACTCAAAGACCACCAAGCACAGCTAGGTGACCTGGGTGGCTGCTGTTAGCTATTACATGCTTCCCCCAGGGTACGTGGGCGCCAGGAATGATGGTTTTTTCCATGCCTTGTCCCCAGAGTGTACAAGGATGCTCCTTTTTCTCTTTTCCCCCTTTTCTCACCCCATTTCTCTTCCTTCAGATTATTTTGTCTTTTTTTTTTCATGTTTAGCTTGTGGAAGGAGTTACTGATAATAGTCTAGCACCATTTTAAATGTCCTCCCAAACCTGGGGAATGTAGCAGGCATGTGCAGGCTTTTCCTTTTTCCCTGTGCACAAAATCCAGTCAGTATTACGCATATTTTCTCAAGACTAAAGATATTCTACGTGTTGAAGTGACATGACGGATGGAGTGAAGATGAGGCCTGAAAGGATCAGTGAAATTGGCACTTTTGTAAAAGATGGATGAAGCATAAAGAAGCTGCACAAAAAACACCTGCCAGGTTTTTTTTCCTCCCCCACGTGAAGGAAGAAGAAACCTGGAGTGAAAAACCTGCCTCCAGTGAAGCCAACGGCAGGAGTGCCACTGATGGCAGCCAAGCCGGGACATCGCTGCCGGAGCTGCCGCAGCTGCAGTCTGCCCGTGCCTCTGCCAGGGCTGCCGTGCGGTGGGTGCGCCTGTGTCTGCTCCTGCCAGCGCCTTTCAACACATTGGAAAGACAACAGGAATGATAAAATTCCTTTTTTTATCCATCCTTCTCCTGCAAGGCAAAAATACAGTCCTGTGTGAGTGGGTACCTTTACACCAAGACCGGAGTTTGCTGTTGGGTTGGGCAGGGCATCGTTGCAGCCATGTGTGCAGGACGCGGCCGGTCCAGGCAGCATCTGCTTGTGCACGGTCATAACTTCCCTCCTCGGATGCCCAGCCAAAACAGGGCATTCACGTGTGTATTCCAGATTCAACCTGAAGCTAGAAAACATCAACAATGGCAAAAGGGGCTTATTTGGAGCTGTGAATGTAGGTCATGCTGAAGATCAGTGACCTACATTTCCCAGGTTTGAAATTGCAAAGTAACAGTCGTCGAGCCCTGTGACTGTCCTGCTGCTGTCCCTGAGATGGGGAAAACCAGCCTTGAAGGTCCAGAATAGGGCAGATGATGGCCTATTTTAGGGAAACTGAGATGTACTAGAGTGGCTTGGAAATACAGTTTGTAAGCCAATATTGCGCTTGTACTGGAAGGGCTGTGAGCACCCCGCAGTGGCTGTTGTGTAAGGAATCCAGGATGCCTGGGGTGCTGGTGGGAGATGCATAGCTCATCCTTTCAGCAACAATCAAGGCTCACTACTATGGAGAAATTTAAGTGGCTTGCCCCAGGTCAAGCAGGCCATTTTTTAGCAGAGCAAAGTGAACCAGGATCTCTCTCTAGGGAGCATGAAACGATGAGTCCTGCTCCCCTTTCTGAACCACAGCTGTAAGTTTCCCTTCCACCTATTGCCCACATTCTGCGCTGCTGCTGCTCCTGCCCCTCCTCAGGCTCTCAAACACCCAATGGCTTGAAAGGACTTGAAAAGATCCAGAATTAAGCTTATTTGTTTATTCATTGGTACTTTATTGTGTTTTATATAGGGTTGTCTCCTAATTAATTTGAGCGCCTCGGTAGACACCTCTTTGCACACTTCTCTGCACACCCTGCCACCTGCAAGGTCTTCCAGTTAGGGTTTTGAAAATGAAAACTGGGCACAGACTCAGATTCAGGAGCTGGAGCTGCGGAAAAAAGCAGCCTTTGAAGCAATATGAGGCTCAGAGGAGGATCACGGTCTTCTGCAGAGGCACGCTCAGGTAGTCAGTGCGGCACGCTCACGCGTCGCACGAGAGCCGGAGCTGCCATGCCCAGTGCAAACGCATCCTCCTGGGGGTATGTTTGGTACTGGAGAGACGGAGCACGCTGGATTTCAGGCTGCGTGGAGGTCAAGAGCCAGGGCAAAACCAGTTTTGTGGCAGGTCTGGGGAATTAGCAGCCCTTTTTGAATCCCCAGCAGCCCGTGTGCTGCTACCTCTGTGCAGCCTGTGCAGTCTCATTCGTCTTTTTAGCATTTGCAATTGCCAAAGCCTTGGCAGGGGATCAAGTGCGAGATACCCTGTTCACCTGTCTTGACGTTAACTGAAGGATTATTAGTATAATAAACATTTTACCTTGTTTTTTTTAAGCCTCAGCGCAAAATATTTTGTAGATTTTGACTGCAAGTCTGGACCCTGTGGCTTTTGTCAAAATACTGGATGCTGAACTCTCCGCTTGCCTCCCTTCTGACACCGTTAATGATAATAATCATCCCCCCACAGCTGCTAATCCTCTTGCAAAATGCTCTGCTGAGTGCCGGTCTGTCTCCTCTGCCCTGCATATTCTGCATATTCATTTATATCAATTCAACACGACCATGGAAATGACCTGGCGGGACTTTAAACTGCTGTAAATGACCACAGAAGATGGAGGACAGCAGAGATGGGCACCCACTGTGCGGGGATGGCTTAGCCGGTTACTGACGTTCGGTCAGGTCGGGGTTGGGACGTAGCTGCTGTCCTTCAGCGTGGGCATGGTGCAGCCGTGTCTCGCTGCAAAGGGATGTCTCATGAGAGGAAAATCACGGCAGAAGGCAACTTGCCAGAGCAGGGTTCTCTCCTGAATCCTGTCTCAAAGATTCAGACGTGCTAACTTGCTCTTATTTTTAACATGGGCAAAATCTAGTCCGGTTGCTGTGTTAGAAACACTCCCAAGCAAACAGAACCTGCGGGTGATTAGCCTGACCCCCTGCCTGAGATACCGATTTATTTTTTACATCTATCTTCTCTTGATGTGCAGGTGTTAAGTCTCAGCTCATTTCACGTTCCTCTTTAAAATCATCTCTGAAGTGATGGGTCCCCTCAGACTAGTACTAAAGTAATGATTGCAGCATCTCTGGGACAACCTTTGCGATGGGCACAGATTAATCAAGCACCAGTTATGGTGCAAATTCAACCCCACGAGAGAACGGCAAGACCTCGAATGCTCCCTCGTATAACGGTAACAGTGAGCTTTTATTTCATGTTCTCCAGCAATCTATCTCCAACAGCTTTAACAAGGTGGGCTACTGTTTCTGTCCTCCTTTAGCAAAATGAAGAGCTGCAGCAGAGATACTAAATTATCTCCTCAAGTTCACACATTTTAAGGCCTGCCTAGTACCACCAGGAAAAAAATTCCCATTAAATATACTTCCGATGAAATTTTCAATTCTGTGTGCTTGCAGTTTTCCATAGGAACAACGTGATTTTTACAGATGTTCGTGACTGAGAAAAACCAAGTCACGTCAAGATGATCCAACCTGCAAATTTAATTTATCTAACCCGCGAGGTGGCTCGTGGACCCCGCAGCCCCACCGTGAAGTGTTGTGGCTAGCAGAGGAGCACCAGGGCACGTTATAGCCAAACTGTGATGCCGGTGGGGCATTTCAGCAACACGGGTGGATGTTGGACAGGCTGAAAGCTAAAGCTTTTAAAGCTAAATCCCCCTGTGTGTGCATTTGTATAGCTTTCTCTTCTGTGAGAATTGTGGCTTTTGTCTTCATTCCCCAAGAAAGCGAACGCTGAGGATCTGGAGTTCTCTGCAGGTTGGGAATGCTCTTCTCCTGGCCGGTGGGTGGGGTGGGATTAAAGCTGCAGAGGGATGGAGCACACTGATTTTCCCACTGACACGTCCCTTCCGTCCTGCAACAAGCCTGTGCTCTTAAAAAAAGAGTAAGTTGGTGCCCTGCCTCAAAGTTTTGAACTGTCCACACATCCAGCTTTGTGATAACTGTTGAGGTGTCCAAAAGGAAACAGCTTTTCCTTGCGGTCTGTAGAAGATTGGTAGTCCGGGTGCTTTGGTACAGCCTTTCCCCATTTCTCCCTCCTGGTTTATTACAGCCCTGAGACGAGCCCACTGCAAGACTTCATTCTTTTTTTATGAAACACCTTGCAGTCCATTTACCAGCACATTGTAAAATCTTATCATAAATAATTAAAACTACAGCTGTCAAAATAAACAGCTGAAGTCCACTTTGGCAATGTGTGAAATATTATCCCACCAGGTTGGGGTGGGAGATTGGTTTTTTCGTTGCGATTGCACACTGGCAGCTAGGAGCCTGGCAGTGCCCTGTAATCAGCAATGAGTTTCCCAGTCATTAGTTCGAATTAGAGCAGCTCTGATGACAAGTCAAATGGCAACTCCAGCTCCTAACGCCTGAGGAAGGTGCAGGCTGACCCTTCTCACAAGCAGAGCAGAATGGTTTATTTTGCCCCGATTTCTGAAAAGAGGAATGGGCACAAAGCAGTTGTATAACGCTGTGTTCAGATGGGTTTGCAGCCGGGAGGTCTGAGGCCAGCAGCGAGCGCGTGGCTTTGGTTAGAGAAGCAGAAATCTCAGCAAGAACCAGCAAACTGCTGGGGTCTGGGGAGGTTGCAACCTCCATGTGTCTTGCAGACCACGGTCTCCCCGGTGCCCTTTCTTTGGGCTTCATTTCAGACCCGCCTTTTCTTGATCTCCTCCCTCCAAAATAGAGCTAGGGAGACATTTTTGTTGGAAGTAAATACACATTGGGTTGGACAAATCCACCTGTGCAATGTGTGCAGGCAGGCTTTGAAAGGGCAGCGAAGCTGGTGAAGGGTCTGGAGCACAAGTCTTATGAGGAGCAGTTGAGGGACCTGGGGTTGTTTAGCCTGGAGAGGAGGAGGCTGGGGGGAGACCTTATCGCCCTCTACAACTACCTGAGAGGAGGTTGCAGCGAGGCGAGTGTTGGTCTCTTCTCCCAGGTAGCAAGTGATAGGACAAGAGGAAACGGCCTCAAGTTGCGCCAGGGGAGGTTTAGATCGGATATTAGGAAAAATTTCTTCACGGAGAGGGTTGTCAAGTATTGGAACAGGCTGCCCAGGGAAGCAGTCGAGTCCCCATCCCTGGAGGTGTTTAAAAGATGGGCAGACGAGGTGCTTAGGGACATGGTTTAGTAGTGGACAGGTACGGTTGGACGCGATCTTAAAGGTCTTTTCCAACCAAAAGATTCTGTGATTCTATGTGTGCAGCAAGCCAAGGGGCAGCAGGGCTGGAGGTGGTAGGAGTTTCCATTTGGGGCTTGCTTAAAACTCCTGGTGGGGGCTCTGGCTCTTGAGGTCTCTGCTCCCAGCAGTACAGTGGCGAGACAAAGCTCTTAAGAACTCCTGAACCTCTGGTTTCTCTCCCAGTCTTTGAGCTTACCCTGAGGAGATCTTCCTACCTGATTTCTAACAGTGAAGGTCCTGACCCAGGCGATGCTGCCATGGGGGAGATGAAAGTAAGTTATGGCTGAGAGTGTGATGTCGGCTCTGGGTAAAAGCTGAGCTCTGCAGGGATGCGAAAGAGGAATGCTGTGAGCTTACACAACTTTTTTCACTGGTCATATGATATATGGGGTTTTTGAAGTCACAGCTCTTGAATTCGAGATTATTTGAGATGCTCAGCTTTCATTAATACAACAAAAGCTGCGAGTTTCTAACACTCATGGTTACAAGGAAAAAGCTTGAGAAAAGACCCTGAGAACCCAGAGAAACATAACAGAATTAAAAATAGATGGCATACAGAAAGAGTCCTACAGGTATTATTCTGAAAAATGTTGTGATTTGGGAGGAAGATTGAACTCTGGAGTTATCAGCTCCAGAGCTTGTCCTTCCTTCCAGGAAAGAGAAGCATCCTGAAATGGCAGGAGCCTTTCATGGGTGTTCGCCCCGTCCTCCCACCCCTACCCTGGGTCGCGATGACCCAGCCGGGGTGCAGATGGGTGTCCCCAAATCTGCCGCACGCCCAGGTCTGGCAAAGGCTGGGCTGTCTCTGCCACATGCCTCTGTCCGGCAGCTGCCACCTGGAAGGGATATTTTGGTATGACAAAAGGAGCAGCTCGGAGGTCCAGGAGCCAGGAAACCTGGGGTTTTATCTCTGGCCCTGCCACTGACTTGCTGCCGGATCTGCGGTGGGTCACTCAGACCAAGCCACCCCGACCCTGTAATGCCAAAACACCGTGAGTGAGCACTTGGCTAAATGGTTTGCAGAAACACAGGGCACCCGCCTTCGCTGAACACCAAGCTATATTTTTAAGTGCCTGGCTTTAGCTATGGAGATGACGGTAAAACCCTCCATGCCTCTGTTTTCCTCCTCTGTGGAGTGAGCGTTGGCTCATCAGCAGAAATTGCATTGAGACCTTGGTCCGAGGCGGGAGTGGATGTTTCTCGAAGAACCTCAGGCATTTGGAAGGGTAGGTCCTGGTGAAAATCAGTTTGCAATTAGTCTTAGATGATTTTAAAAATTATTTCCATCCTGTATCTCCCTACTGAAGTAGCTATTTTTGCACATAGCTATTGCTTTCAGTCTGGAGCAGGAGCATTTGCTTGCAAAGGTTTTCCCCGCTGCTACGCAAGCTCTTCTCCAGGTCCTGGAGGCCTGGGGCTGGACCCACATCTCATAGCTCCTTGTGCCCTCATGGGAGCGACCTCTGGGCACTGCTGGCTGGCTGGTAAACACTGCTGGCTTCTTGGCTGGGAGCATCCCAAATGACTGCTGTGCTCGCATTTCTCTCCCTTCGCAGATCTGGCTGAGCCCTTCGGGTGGCTTTTAAATGCCACCTCCCCTGGGACTTGTTAAAGTGCTTCATCAGTGCCCATCTTCCTCTGCAGGGATGACCTTTAGCTCATCTCTGCTGTTGCTACCTGACTCGGATCACCTCAGAAGAAAGGTTGCCATGGTGATTTCATATTCAGCTCAGCCAAAAAAATCCAGCCTCTGTATCTTATTAAATGCTCCCTTTTGGGGACCCTACATGTGGAAAGCCAAGGCCAGGGGTTGCCTGAGTTCACTGCAGTGAGGAGTTTGGTCACCGGGAATTTCCCCGCCAGCCAGCGTGGCTGTTCCTTACCCCTTTCCCAAGCCCAAGGCTTTTTTCTTTTTTTTCCACGTTAGGGTAAAAGCTGGGGGTTTAAAGCCATTAGTATTACTATGAAAACACTCCTCTGCAAAATGTCAATCTGCCTTTTCAAGGGGATTTTTCACCGCTCTAATCTAAACTGCGCTGTCAAATGTCAGGAGCGGCTGTTTAATGAGGATCAGTTGGAAGCCCTAATTGGATGGGTATTCAATGGGCTGCTTTTTTTCGGCTGTTGTTTTATCCTTGGGATTCTGTTTTCACAGAGATCCTCGTTAAATTTTAGAAGCTAATCTCCGTTTAAACTACAAGCTCAGGGAACCTTGGTCCCCGGGGGCTGCTTGGAGCCACGGCTGTTGTGGGCTTTCGCTGAATTCACCTGGAAGGCAGAGAGAAAACCCATCCGGGATGCTTCTGCAAGAGCAACAAGGACCGTTTTGGGGCATAGGCAGTTCTTTTCTTGCAAAAAGCTAAGTAGCACGCACAGTAAAAACTAAGATTGAAAGGCACCAAGGTCATGGGAGTGATGGAGAAAGAGCCAGGGAGTGCTGGGGTGGTGGGCAGGCTCGGTGGGCACCGGGGGTGCGCCCGGGGCTCCCTTCTCCACTGAGAAATGTGCATGGATGGGGGCATGAGGAAGGGGTCCAGCTCACAGGGATGCCCACTGCATTTATCTCCAGGTGGATTGGGCATCCTCAGCAGTAAGCAGCAAACCCCTGACCCCTTCCAAGGCCACGAACTACCCCAAACCCCTATAACCCCTTTAAAACAGCCTGAGATGATGCCCGCACGCCCTGCAGCAGCCTCTCCGGGCCTCATTAACTCCCTCCCATCATGCGCCAGTGTTCCACTCCCATGGCCTCTGTCAGAGGCAACAGGTGCTGCACAAAATGATTTTCGGGTGTCCGTCACCAAGCACAAAATCACCGTGCTGTATCGTCTCGGCAATTACAGCTGAAACCATGATGGTTTTTTGGATGAGCCATCCAAAGATTATCCCAGCCCAAATCCCAATGTCCTCCGCATCCCTCCTCCTGGCGCGTGGTCCTGCTCCCCGTCCTCTGGCGTGCACTGCGTTTCTGGTGGCCAGCGTATCCGGTGGGGAAGCAGCCGCTTGGCAGAGCCCCGTGGCGGCACAGAAGCTCCCCTGCACTTTATTGTCTTGTGCAGCATGTGCTTCCTAACAGGAAAACCTTTCCCAAAGGGTTTATTTTTCCATGTGAACTCAGTGTCCTGAACGCTTTTATACAAACAACTGTTCTTTGATTTCCTCTCCCCCCTCCAACAAAACAATTTATAGCAGATGATTTTTTAAAACTTCCTGGTTTCCTATAGTCGTGCTTTTATTGCATTTTTAATTAAAACCTTGGGAAGACCATAAAAGACACATCACAGCTGCAAGTGTTTCCATACCCCGTTTCACATTAAAGACTCACAAATAACCGCGCACCCCTACAGCACCTCCCCTCTGCCCCCTTTGCCCTGCAGCACGCGCAGGGGTCCGCGTTTTTAACAGATCCTTTGGCTAGGAACTGTCTCCCATTCCAACACACATGTAACACCTTCTCTGCATCCCTAATTGCATTTCATTTAACACATGCAATTACCAAAATGACTTCTTCCAAAAATAAACCACAGGATGTTCAGAGCTGCGTGGCTTCTCAGACGGTTTTCAGCCAAGAAATTTGTGCCCTCCTGGTCTCTCCTGGAAAGCCCGGCAGCAGGCTGGCATGCTTGTAGATCAGCCCCTTCCATAAAATCCCGAGAAAAGATGTTGTGAAGCCCGTACACGAGGCAGGTGAGACACACAGGTTACAAATCATAACGCCTGCCCAGCCATTTCTAGGCATTTGTTACGGTGTCTTAAGTCAGCAACCTCAACAACGCCCCTGGTCTCCAGCCAGGAATAAAAGCGCTGAAGGAAATCAGGCCACAGTAATTTCCCCAAACCACGGAGCTAACATGCATGGTAATTAATTCTTTCAGTGGAGAGAGGTTTTTTTCTGCTATGAACTCTCCCAGGGACTGACACAATAGCCCATTTCCTTGGCGGTCATCCCATGGCTTTAATCATGTGTCCCACACAATTCTGCAGAAAAATTCAGCAGAAATTTTTCCAGCACGCTGCTTGAAATTGAGCTGCTGAGGTCCATCCTTCAAAATACAGATGTGACCTTCTGAAGCGGTGGATGAAATCGTGGTGCCGCTGGTCTTGGTGGAAGCCACATCTTGACTTCAGCGAGATCAGGATGTGTCCCACCACATGCTGGCTTCTCGATGCGAAGAACAGCATTGCATGCTAAGACCTGGAGTCTTTTAGGCCTCATCATTTGTTTTAAAGAGAAGAAGACATCCAAGTCCAGGGCTTGTGGTTAATATAGACCTCGTAGGAGCAAAATTTATTTTTCCTAGAGTTGTCTTAGTTATGGAAGAACTTCAAGAGTCTTTTCTCCAGCTTCCTTGAGTTTGTCATTGAAGGTTTTGTGAATTACGCTTGCAAACCTCTTTAAATCTGATCACAGATGGAGCATAAATGCCATGTTATTGAAGTTGAAGGACACAGCTTACTTTCTGGGGAATAATACATCGCAGTAAGCTGATACAGAACAACTAGGCTGATTTTTGTTTTGTTTTCTTTTAACCATGTTTCCTTCAAAGCTTCCATCCGTAACACAACATTCACCCACCCCCGTAACTAATTCATTATTTTACAGCAAGTAAAATCAAACAGGAGACAAATGACTGTTGTTTAGTGCCATTAGTTTCAATGGCTTTACACAATATTTGAGTCATTGGCTCGCCTCTTGCTTTGGAGGAATCCCAAATCTGGATGAATCTACCCGCATTATAAACCATCCATGGGGCCAGGCCAGGCCTGCCTAACAGATGGAGGTCCATATGCTTTGGCTCTGCACCCATATGGAACACTAATATGCAGTCCAGGAATAGAGCATGCCTCTTCTCCTCTTTTCTAGCAGTCTCAAATCCAAAGTCATTTTCAGACACCAACCGAGTCAAGCAAGTTCATCTGGAACCTGTACAGCAAGACACTACGAGACTGATGGTCCAAGCATAATATTTTCCTTGCTCTGTGGTTCCTGCCGAAGCCTAAATTGCAACATTTTCTAGAAAGCGGCGTGTCAGGTTTTCCAGAGCGCTAGTTAAAAAACCCATTACATTCTCACAATGTGCTTTAACCTCTGCTGCCTGGGTCGCGCAAGAACATGGAGTGCTCCATCGGCCCTCGCTGGAGGAATTTCTCCAGGCAACCAAACCAGCAAATAGCTGTGGATATTTCACAACGCCTGGGAGGTTTTGTTTGCTGGAGGCACAGGATTAGTATCAGATGGCCTGCCACCATTTCAACAGAGAGGGACTTAACTTTTATTGCTGGCTGCACTCCTCCGGCAGCGCTGGCCGGTTTGTTCTGGGCAGGCACTTTGTGGGGGGACAACACCCCCAGCTGCTTTTTGGCGTTCTGGGACACTGTTTGGCCTGGTGCTTAATCCTTGCTCAAACTCTGTGTTTTTCTCATCGATACAATGCAACAGATACAGCTTGGTCCTGTTTTGAGCACGTGAGCAGTAAGTTCAGTGCCTACATCTTAAAGGAGGTTGGTATCTCCTTTGAGATGGCATCTCCCCGGCCGTCCCTGGGGTATGCAGGGCCGGGGGGAATGCCCTCCTCCTGCCCTGTGTCTTTTTGAGGGGGTTGGAGATAGCTGCTGCTGGCTGGGTGCTGTGGATTCCTACGCTAACCACGAGGGAGGTGTTTCCATCCATGCTGTTACTTCATGTTTATTCTCAGCTCGTGCACAAGGTCGTGAGAGCATCCTGGTGGGTGCTGATTTGCTTGTAGATTTGCTTGGAGATGATGTTAAGCAGCTAAATGCATCTGCCTTCAGCTGGATTGTGGATGTAATTGGCATGTGACAGCTTTGCTCGTGCATCGGGCCAGGTTTGATGGAGCTGAACAGGAGTTATCCCCAGCTGGAAAAGGAGCTTATTGCCGAATGCCTTGATGTTGCTAATACTGGGAGAGAAGTCCATCCTCTTGAGAGGGGGATGATTTTTTTGGTTATCATTCAGGCCTCTGTCAAAGGTCTTTCTTTGCATACATGGGTGACACGCAACTGTCTGGGGTGAGGAGAAATAAGAGATGCGGTCCATTCGCCACTGGTGGTGGCCTCTCCAACATGGGCCTTAAGCTGGGAGTGCTGTATTGTCCACAGTGAGGAGATGACCCAATGTGGAGCTAGGACACGAGCCATCCCATGATGGTACTCGAGTCGCAGAGGAGACTTGCCAGCTTGTGGACACTCAGTTGTTTTCATAGGGAAAAATAAGATTAAGTAGAGGTGAAGAAAAGGAACGCTAGAAAGCATTCAATGTGGTCAAAAGGGGAACCCCAAAGTGAAATTCTGTTGCCTGGTGCCAAGGGCAATAGATTAATATTTAGAGATGAAAATATGTGTAAATGAACCATTCATAAAGGAAAGCAATGAAAACACTGACAGAGCTAAAAAAAATGTGTGGTCTGACAAAGCATTACACTGGAGAGCATGGTTATGTGCCTGGTCTTACCTCCTGACCTTGAGGGGCACTCTGGAGCAAACCACTTCCCTGCCGTCCCCTGTGGGTCTCTCAAAGCTCTAAGCTTTAATTTCCATAGTTTCAAGCCTCTCTCACATGAAATGGCATCCTTTAAATTTTTAAAAGGAGCGGTGGTCAAAAAATAACATCTATATATCAAGATCTGTAGATGGTGCAAGCTTTTTGAGAATGTTTTGCACAAAATTAAAAATGAATTCGTATTGGGATCAACTGAAACCAGTTACGTCGTTTCAGTGAGACCGACTGAAGTCCACAGTGTGCAGTGCTATTCCTAAGCAGTATCCAAAATGGAATGTAAAAATGAAAACAATTTTCATCACACCTTCAAAACAAAATATTGTGTCTTTCTGGTTTGCGAGACTGGTATATAAAAAAAAAAAATCAGCTGTTTCTTAGCACTAAAAAAAACCCTCAGGCAGCTTGAAAAAAATTTTAAAAATTTATGTTTTGATTCACAAGGACTATTTGCACTTTGTTCACTAATTATCTGGGCTGTGACAGAAGCAGAGGATTGGTTATTGACCCTGCCCCGAGATCTGGCTGATGAAGCATTCGGAGGAAGGTGATGGTGCCTCCTCCACCCCTCTCCATCGGGGCCGGGAGGGATGTCTGCCTCTGCCAGCCCTGCCTGGGCGAGGGGCTGGGCAGCGCGGGAGGCAGCCGGGGTCCGGCACTGCAGCTCAGAGGAGCCACTGCAACTCGTCCACGTCGGCTTTAAATAACGCAGCGCGGCATTAATTAGAGAAGAGCTTGGCAGCACGGAGCCTGCGGACTCTGCAGCTTGACCAGAGGAGCTGTACTCCGTGCCAGTGCAAGATACGGGCAAGACCTCTCCCAGGAGAGCAACAGCCACACCAATATATGTGTATATGTACTTTTATAGGAAGAACAAAAGTGCTGTGCTAGTGCATTCCTCCCCTGCATGGCTCTGCAGCACACGCACAAATCAACGAGCGTGGCAAGAGATGAATTAAACTTCTTGTCTGAAGATCCTTGTTCAGCCTGGACAGGTCTGTAATGACAGGTTTGCTCCTTGAGCTTTGTTCACCAGGGCCCAAAATCACTGGAGTAATCAAGGGGAGAGGAAAACAGGAGTCAGCGTGCACTTGCCGTGATGCTCGGCAGCGTCGGAGGGTGCGGTGAGGTTTCGTGGCCGGGCTGGCCGTTAGCCCAGAGACACAAAGAAGCATGTGGCAGATCTGAAGGCTGGGATTTAACCAAGAAAACCACAATTAAAAAGAAAAGCAGTTCAGGCAGCTGTGTTGCTGGCCGTGGCTCGGCTGAGCAGGCAAGACCGGTCCCTTATCCCCAAGCTGTTGTAAGGGGAAAATGCACCAGAGGCACACGGTGAGGAAAGAGGGCATTGGGTTTGGCCAGAACCCTCCATTAAACTACTGCCCCAAAAAGACATGCTGAGAAACACGGCCGCAGACTGTGGGCTTAGCTGGGTGGAGACTCAAGTTTACCTCCGTTTTACAAATTCAGGTCACTTGTTACCATCCAAAGGCCTTTTGGCACAAATGTGCCTAACCCATGACAGGGAGCTCCCCATCCCAGAGCCACCAGCATCACCAGTTTGGGCTGGCCTCGCTGCTGGAGGGAGAAGCGGGACAGAGGAGTGAAGACCAAAGGGAGCTGCTGCTGTCATTCGGGGCAGTTAAGTACATTCACGGTGCCACACATGCGCCTGCATCCCTGCCGGAATAGCACCAGTACTCTTTGTTTCACTCTTGACGACAGGAGAGCCTTAATTGGGCATGAAGAAATTCATCAAGCAGCAGCCTGGTGAGGCCATCGGGTCCCCACAGCATCTGGCAGCTGCCTTGCTGCAGCCCTGCGGCGGCTCGACGGCTGGCGGCTGCCCCAAAATAGCCCAGATAGCATCCACCTCCTGCAAGCACCGCCGCTCCCTGCGCAGAGCAGAAGGTGAACCCGAAACTCTGCTCCCACTGCTCATAAACAGCACATGGACTTTACAGCTTGGCGAGTTGCAGGGGCTGGGGCTTGGTGGAGCCAGGTCCCAGCTCTTTGCTGGAAAGAGAGATGATAAAGAGCATTTCCAACCTGAGGAACCGCTCACAGCCCACTAAAGCAAGGGGAAATTTCTATTTTTTTTTTTGTGTGTGCATAAAAACTCAGCAGGGACCAACCTGCGTGGCAGCGAGGTGAAATGGGAGCTCAATAGCTGCAGGGTTTGGTTTAATGTCTTTTTAAAATTGGGGTGAGCAGGACCCATTCTGGGAATAGAAACATCACTAGCAATTTCATCCCCCTGAATAATTTTGCCTATAACTTGCCTGTGTTTTGACGCAGAAGCTGCTTCAAGGGCACCAGAAATCCCTTTTCCCATCCCCTTTTAACCCCCCCAGCACACCCCCGTTGTGCTGCTGTTGGATTCAACTCCGTAACCTCTGTAGGCACAGTGAGGACATCCCGGTGGCTTTGGATGTCGCCCAGGCAGAGCACCGACATCCACCCCAGATGGGCAAATGAGCCCAGCCTTCCCCTCTCATTCACCGGCAAAGGAGGTTACAGGGTTTCCCCATTTAATTGGCATGGCGTTTTATGGTCTTGCCCCACTTCTCGCCCTTCTAATCAATGAAAATCAAAAATAAAAATAAAACCCCTGCACATTTATTTCATTTCTTGTATTTTTATTTAAAAAGAAGGTTTGCTAACAGCAATCAGTACCGTGGCCCAGGCCCCTCAATACAACAGTTGGCTTTAGCAGTCCCTGCGGCTTCATCCCTACTCTGTCCCTCCTCCACGCTGGGGACAAACCAGGGATTATCCGGCTTTAACAACCACTCCTGAATCGCGGGAAGCTCCTTGGGACTGCAGGCTTCTTCCATCTTGCAGTTTTACTCTTTGTCTCCTCCTATCTCAGGAAACCCCAGCAGCTTAAGCTGAGGTTCGCAGCCAGGTTTAGCTTTATTGTGCAACCAAACTCAAGTAAAAATTAAAAAAAATAAAAAAAAAGCCAGGTTTAAAAAAAATACATAAAAGAAATCATTTTCTGGAGTTGGAAAGAAACATCCCCTCGGTGGCAGATTAGCCCACATTTATCCACTACAATGTTGCTTATACCTTAATCTTAGGCATCTTCATCTGACACTAATTAGCAGGCTGGAGGCTCCTACGGGTACAGTAGCTTCTATGTCCCAAAACATGAAAGCGAGTTTTTCCTTTTACCACTTGAAGCACTCAGTTTTTAAAGGGACAATGCCAAGTATTTCAGCCCCAAACCGTACACTTTTTAACTTAAAAACCACAGCAGTAGGAGGAGGCACAAAGGTGATGAAACCCAGCCAGGAAAGCATTGCAGCACGTGTCCAAGGCTTGGCTGTAGTGTTATTTGCTCTCCCACAAATTAAACCCAAACTGCACTCACTGAACCCCAGACTCACCCGCATTTTGGCACTGAGTGCTAATTAGGAGACAAATAGAGTAGGCTACAGAAGTAGAAAATTAAACAGGCTAATCAGACCAATCTAGCTGCTTCCCTCAAAACCCCCAAAATTTAGGAGAAAAGCAAATGTGGTTATAAAAGCTTCTTTATATTTTGGGTTCTCTCTGGGGGGGAAAAAAAAATACAGGCAAAGATCATTTCTTTGACATTCATCACTAGGCAAGCATCCCATCAAGATCCATCTGACACCCTATTTAACTGTTCAGAGTAAGAGCTAATTGGAACTTGAAATAAAGGAGAGAGCAGGACTTCAGGAATGCAGCGCTGTAAGCTGGTTCTTTGTGGAGAAAGTGAAAATAAATGATTTAGACTTGACAAAGTCCCTTGAAGTCCTGCCGTCTTTCTGCTTGGCTGGGTCTCAGGCCTATCACCAATATTTCAGCGGTTATTTTTGGAGGGGGAGAGAAGGCAGGCTGCTTAGCAGGTAGCATTTGGGAATTAAGAGCTAGATGTACTTATGGTTTTCACGAGCCCTGATAGATGTTGAGTGTCTTCGACTGTGGCACAGTAAGACACTTAATACTAATGGTGCCGGTTTGCAGCAGCAAACCTCCTTTCTGCCACGTTCCAGCATCTTTGCTCCTTTCTAAATTGCTCCTTAGGAAAGGAAGAGAAAATACGTGCTCAGCATGTCCTCACCATCCGCCTGGCTCAACGCCGATGCGCCCGTTCTCTGGAGGCCCTCACATCTCCTCTCCGAGCAAATGTCACTGGGATCAGCTTAGCTCAGCTCCCCACCACCTCCTGGAGATAAAGCTGCAGCCCAGGAGGCTTCTCCCTTGCCTCTCCAAAGGCTGCTTTCAGCCTGGTGGTCCACGTTTCAGATGGATCTGTGCGTGACTCTGCCGGGCACCGGTACCGGCTGGGCAGGAGACGGGTCCTGCTCGGTGCCACAGGCAGTTCTTCGTCTGTGAGAGCTGCCAACAAACCTTCCCTGCCCACCCCACTCCCTGCCCCTTCCCCTCCCCGCCACGAGCACAGGGCCAAGGATGTGCCTCGCTGCAGAGCGCTGGCATCCTTGGCCAAACAAACTAACTACCAACCTTGGACCAGTCACGACAAATGGCTTAACGTTTACCCATCACCTAACATACCCTCAAAAACCAAGGCCATCTTCACACCTTTCGGATGTAGGTCGAACGCCCTTCTGAGCCCAGCAAGCCCACAGCAAGGGATCTTGCCCAGGCCAGTCAACGCCAGATGCTTCTGCATCTTTCCTGCCCCGTCCTTGGAGAACACCAAACAGTTATAATACTCAGGTCAATATATATAGGTACCACGTATATATATTTGTGTCGCTGTTCTGCGCAGTAACAAAGACAACCAACCCCACCAGGCACCACTTGTCTCTTCCGCCCCCTCCCCTTCCTCCCATGGCTGTGCAGGAATGCGGCCGGGGACCACCCTACGTGGCCCCATCGCACTCCCCCACAGTCAGCTTCAAGGCTCCCTGCTGGTGCAGCGTCTTTAAGGCTTTGAACTCCAAGGGCATGGTGTGCGGGCTGGCCTGCGAGGTGTAGCCGTACTTCAGGCTGTCGTAGTAGTGGTACTTGACCGGGTTCTGGTTCTGGTCCAGGGGAAAGGGCCAGAAGCCGTAGAGATAGATCTGGTTGCAGAATCGAGTGGCTAAGGTGTACATGAGGAGGCCGGTGGTGGGTCGCTTGATGTGCACCTTGTTCGTTAGCCAGTACCTGCAAAGGGAGAGCAGAGAAAAGCGTGTTATTCCCCACACACACGAAGCTCGTGTCTTGCACATTTTCTCTCTCCAGCCTCTGACTGAGATATATTGGCGATTCAAAGTGAGAGGTTTCTGACTAGCAGAAGAGTTCTCCATGCCAAGAAAAAGCCTCTCTAGGGACTGCTTCATGAATAAGCATCCTCCTGCTCTCTGTCTGGCGGTTACATCACACTTGATCACACTTGTTGCTATGGCATTGAAGCATCTCATGCCTCAGCAATCCTTTATGAAAAACAAATTGCTTGCATCGGTGGCCTTCAGTACTTTAGCCTACAATTATCGTCCAATCAACCTAGGAGATCAATACCACAGACCAAACCATCCACATGTCAAGTAGACTCCAGCAACCCCTCAGAGCAGACACACTCTCTCACACACGCGCTGATGTTTTTCATTGATGAAGATTTTTACTCTGGCAGTAAACACAACAGGGCTGTAAAAACGTTTGCCTTGGAATAAAGGGTCACCAGGCTGAAAGAGCTAAAACACAGTGCTGTGTTCCTGTTACACCCAGCGACTGCTGCCGCGATCCTGGACCAAAATACATCACCGTGCTTGGCAACATCAGTCCCTGAGATACACAATATGGCATATTGCAATATATAATATGCGATACGGAGGTCAGCTGTGCTCACTGCTGAGAAGTGTGTTAGTTTTTATGAGGGATGGCAAAAAGGACAGGGGAAGGAGGCACCCTGTAGTGATGCATGAGCAGAAATGGTATCAGCAGTTGTATTTTGGGCTGCCGATAAAAGTTATTGCAGCATCAACATCCTGTGAGAAGATGTTTCCAGTATTTATTGCACAGGCAATTTATCTGGTTTGCTCAGCAGAAAGACACTGTCAGAGGAGCAAAATCAGAAAGAAGGAGGTCTGGGGGAGGTAGAAGATGCAAAATCAGAAAGAAGAAGGGCTGGGGGAGGTAGAAGATGTCCCCCTGGGTGCACTCCCTTCTCCCCCAGCACGTTTGATGCCGGCACTGCCCCACAGCAGGCAGGGATGGTGCAGGCAGCGGATCCCGCCATGTCACAACCCGTTCAAGCCCTCGGATTATTTTTAGTAGCTATTTCAAAGGCCTGAGGTGAGTGACTGGCAGCACTCTGGACAAAAAGCATGAGGAAGTGGAGCAAAGCAGAGGTTTGGGATCCTGAGCTGGGTACCGCTGTCACATGCGGAGCCACGGGAAGTGTCTCGCTCCTCATACACACTTTCCACCGGGCTCCCGCACTCAGGCAGCGGGAACCCTTGGGAGAGCTGAGCCTTAATCCTGCAAATTAGCTTTTCACGAAAGCCATTAAAATTTAGCAACCAAGGCACAAAACGTACTTGCTTGTTCTCAGCCAGATAAGAGAAAAATTGACTTTTCTGGTGAATCAAATTCTGGAAGCAGAGTGACCGCCTCGGCGTGTGCAGGAAGGGCACGGCAGGGTTTACTGGGGTCCCACACCCCAGGGGTGTCCACGCGCCTGTAGCTTTAGCAAAAGAGAAGCGTGATGTTCTGGGGAGGTCCTCCTTGCCTGACTCGTCTCCTCGGCATCCAGCACGAAAAAGGAGCAAGAAACTGGGGAAAAACCGGTGAGAACCAGTATCTCAGAGGCACAGCATCAGCATTTGCTGGGCTGGCCCAGCCATATGGGTTGCGCTATGGGGACACAGCAAAGCTTGCTGCAGTGCCAAGGCAATCTTCTCCCACAGGTAGCCATAAAGCAGCCTCCTTGATGAGTTTATGGGTAAGCACATCAGACCCCTGGCGTGCGGAGGGAAACGGAGATTATCACAACCATTTAACACTGTGAATTAGGGTATCCTCATGCAGCAGGGAAACCACCTGGGAAGAACTGCCAAGCCACGTTAACTGGCTGGCTCTGGCAGAAGACAACTGTCTGGGTTCGTCCTGCAGCTGTTTTAGCCTTAAAACTCTCATTTTATCAATTTACCAGCTGCAGCACAGAAAGATACTGGTGACCTTAAGCCTGTCCAAAATATTAACTTTCAGGTTTTGTTGGGAGGCTGTAAAAACTCTATGAACGTACAACGACCTAGACAGCATGATGAAGTGACCTTTGCACACGGGTACAGGACATTCATGTGACCACCGATGTTTCAAGTGTATTAATGATGACAAAGATGACCTGGGTCAAACACAGGAGAGCCCTACAGAACCATGCCATCCTCTGCAACCCAGCACGCACAAACAGCCTGACCAAGACCAACGAGCGTGCGCAACCAGTACCCAAAAGCAGCCCTACCAAAACCAGCCTGGTGGATCCACCTCAGCACACGCAGCTAGTGAGCACTCACTCAATAATACCAGGGTAGGGAACAATGACAATTCAGTTTCTTATAATAAAAACTAAAAACCTGGCTCTTTTCTCTGTATTTCCCTCTATTGCAGGCATGGCATTGCGAAAACGAGAAGGATGACAAACCTCGCTCCTACAGCATCATAAATTTTCGCTGCTGGCTGCAGCTTTGGGAGAGGGTGATGGACTCCAGGCTGTCCTAGCCCACCCACACAGATGACATACATAATATATAATGCCCAAACCATAACATAGACCATGCCACAGCGCTTGCAATTTGTTTCCTGGACAGTGAAGGTGGGAAATCCTCCAGTGAGGTCTGGGGAATACTTTTTAATGACTGGTTTGTGATGGGAGTGTGGGAGCTATGCAGGAAGATCTCCCTCTTATCTCTCCCACCACTGGCCAGCTGAGACAGTGGCCACATTCCTGGTGTAGGAGAGAACAGCTGGGGATGGAAATAAAACCTAATTAATTCTGCAAATCCAAATGAGGTTGTCTGGGTGCACATGGGATGCTGTGTCAACAGCGCACCTTTAATATGTGAGGTCCGGGATTTTAATTAGGAGGAAAGATAATCTTGAAGCAGGCAGTAATTATTTTTGAAATTGGCTACACCAATCACCGTAACTATTAACCGCAACATTTTATGGAAAGAGACAGCAATTAAAAGAGAAGAGCAAAGAGCAGTCCTGAAACGCAATACCTCCTTTCTCAGAGCCTTTCTCACAGTGCGGACCTCCTTCAAAAGCTGGTGCTGTGTCATTTCTGTAAATAAACCCTCAGGGGTGGAAGCAGCTACAGAGATGGGCTGGTGCCTGAGTGGGATGCAGGAACTGTGATGCTGTCAGGCAAAAAATTGTCCTAGACAGCTCTTGTTTCGGATCATGATAGTCACAGATGGAAAATGCCATCAGATCTTCAAGGCCATCTTTTGTAAGGAGGCAGCCTAGACACAAGCCCTAGCACCTATTTGAACTAATACTTGACGGCAGCCAAGGACAGAGGCTTCAAGAAGAGCAGCTCAGAGAGTCTCATCCTAGCTTGTAGGTGGTTCTGGTTGCTCCTCAGCAACATCAATTTTCCAAAAGGTTTCCAAGAAACTCAAGAAGTCTTCTAAGCAGAACTGCATAGCACTGCTGCCAGCTGTCTGACCGTCGGTGTATGCCTCCTGCGAGGGGGCTGCACTGCAGCCACCGGGGAAGCGACCACTGTAGTTAGACCTTAAAGCCCAGTGGAAATCCTTCAGGAGACAAAACGCTCTGGAACTGCCCCTAGGAAGCTGCAGCTCCCACCTGAGCCAGGGAAGGTGGCAGCCTCCACATCGAACATCTGCAGCACACACCCCACCGTGCTGACAGCACGGCACCCTCCCCCGGCATCACCGAATTCAGGGAGCAGAGCCTGGCCTTGATTTGGGCTGAAATGTTGGTGCAAAACTCCTCCCTGCAGGCAGTGTTTGAGGACCGCTAGCAAGGGCAGGGTCCTGCTCTGTGCTTACCCATCACCTCCTGATGTGTCTGTGAAAACCCTAAAGTAACTTGTACCCTCCAGGTAAGGGTTAACCTGCAGGATAAAATGAACAGAAAACCCATCGCACTGATGAAATGAATAAAAAACTCAGGTCAATGACAAAATCAAGTTTCAGCAGTATCAGCTGCATTACTTAGTGATACAAATCACAATAGCTGAAATAACGCAATTTCAGACCCTTTTAAAACAGCTTATTCATAAAAGTGACACAAACACAAGCTGTTGTGGAGGTGCTAGTCCTTGACTGTCAGAAGCATATTATCAGTCTGCCACACACATCCTGCTCCCATTAATACTCATGAAAAACCAGCTACAGCTAATCAGAGCGAGTGCCCCGACAGTGCTCCGCACTCACGTCGGTGCAGGCGAGGCCAGGACCTGCCGGTGCTGGCAGTGCACAGCGCATAACCTGGCTGCTGGGTGGAGGGAAAGGAAGTGCTGGAGCTCAGGGAGCAACCACCATCCCCCACCCAGCTTCTCCCAGCCCTTTTCTGTCCACGTACCCAGTCTCCTCTGTCACCTCCACCAAAATAACTGAAAGCCATGTACGGTGATGAGATCTGTGCTGGACGGGTAGGAATGGGCAGGTCCCCATCCAGATTCATGCTAAAGCTGACTTCAAAAGCTGGATCTGGAGTCAGAATTGGGCTTTATCCCCAGGCTGGGCAAAGCCCAAACACCAAATCAAGCCTCTATCCAGACTGGATCTGTACCGTCTGGCTTGGGTCTGGTTTTGGTGACTTGGCACAAGCAAATCAACGCTGAGTCACAGATAAATAACTCTTTTCTCCTCCAGGTCTTGAGCTCTGCAATGCCCTTTCAAACACACGTGGTACTCAACACGCACAGTTTAAAGCATTTCCAAACAGAGAGAAGAAGAGGAAAGTAACTGGGAAGAGGATTCCCCTATTTCTTTCCTCTTTCCTTCCTATGCTCCTCCCCTTCTTTTGACAAAGAAAAAACTAAATCTTCTTCCCAATTAACCGGAACAAATTAACTGTCCTGGGGTCCCAGTGCAGACACACCACAGCTTGGGTACCATGTGCCTCAAGTGCAGAAGGGGTGAGAATAATTGCTCACACAAGGATTTATTCGTGGGATATCCACTGATCTAACCCACACGTGGCTTTATGGGGCATTCGTAGTCCCCCACACCCTACCCCAGTCACACACTTGTGAATGGCTATTTCCACCCCCTACACCCTTTGGTCATCTTCATCCTCCACCTGAGTGCAGGACCACTGTCCTTAAACCTTCTGTGGGACCACAGAGGAAGGGCTTTAAGGCACAAGTCCCTGGGAGTGGATGCTTCAGAGGAGCCCCTGTAAGCGTAAGGGACCACAAGGGAGGAAGCATGAGGTAGCTGGTTTGGAAAACCCACAACTGGGTGACATTGGCTAATCAACAGCAGAACTGATCTCGAGACAGAAAGTGAGAAAAGATGAGCTGGGAGAGCTGTGAAAAGGAAAAGCAGCAGCTTAGGTTTGATGTGTTAGAGAAAAGAGGAGCCCGTGGAGGGATGCAAAAGAGTGGGGTGATGCGACCAAAGTAACAGGTTAGGAGAATAACCTGCACATGTGTGCCCTGCATGGCTACAAGAAAGGTAAGGCTGTTGGAAAGGATGTGGCATAATCAGGATGCCAGGTGAGGAGGGACCAGGGGAGGGTTTCCACCATGGCTCACAGATGGGAAAGACAGTGTCTGAGCAGCATTGCCCTGAAAAATCAGCAAAGGCTTAGATGTTGTTTGGGTGTGAGGAGCCAGAGAGACATCTGAGGCAAAGATGAATCCACCTTATGCCCCACCAGGTTGCACTTCTGAGGTTACATGGCAGAGCTGCACTATGCAAGCTACGGACCTCGAGCAAGGCGATCACTGTTGTGAAGAGCACACGTGAACTGTCATGGCTATTTGGATGTTAAACCTAACGGGAGACCTCGCCAAGGAGCTGGAAGATTTATTGATTTTTTTTCTTTTTTTCTTTCTAGAAGCTCTTAACAAAATCTTATGGGATTAGAATTGGTTACTGCCAAGCGACCCTCGTGATGGACACAGTGAGAAATGCTAGACTAGATTATACAAGGCAAACTGAAACGCGTCCATGAATTCTCTGCAAGGAGTGATAGTCAAACCTCCAGACACAATTATTTTCCCTTGCTTCCTGCATTTCATGTTATTTCTCTGACAAAAGCTGCTTGGCAATAGGGATTACAAGGCTTTTTGGAGACACTAACAGATGACTTATAAGGGGCTTGCTTGCTTCCCAGCCAGGAGACGAGCACTGCACTTGCCAGATGAATTGCTCAGGAGACATTTTATAGAATCGCTCCGAAGTGAGTCATGCACCCCCGAAACTCATGGCACCGTCCCCGTCCCCGCGAGCTGGCTCCCTGCCACGGCACAGCTTTCCTCCTCAGCCTTAGGTAGTGATGCGGCTTCCTTCTGAGCTCCTCCATCAAAATGCTGATGGCTCTCTCCCCTCCTGGCGTGAAGATGGTGAGTTTAACCGTGTAAGAAGAGCCTCCGTCCTACTGCACAGATTATCCAGAATCATCAACTCAAAAAGCTATCAGCAAACATTTAAGGCACCCTCACAGCTAGGAAGGTGATGTCTCAATTGATGCTGTTAAGGACAACAAAACCAAATGCTTTTTACTTATCTCAGCAATGCACAGTCTACAAATGCCCCAAATGCACTGAAAATTATAGGAAAAAATGCTCAATTGCCACTGAAATGCATTCTGGTCTGGGGGGAAAGCAGAGCAGGACAATAAATACTGCGGTTCAAGGAGAAGTCAAGAATTCACAAATGTCTTTCGCTGGTAGTGAAGGAAGAAGAGAAAAGGCAAAGCTTATGTAGCCAAATTGAAGTTGGCTGAGATGTTAGCCCTTGTAGAAAGTGCTATTCCTTGAAAAAAAAAAAAAAATATGAAAGAGTGTCTTAGCTAAAAGACTTCCCCCATTTCTTTGTGATTTCCACATCAATTTAGGACAGATTATAAAGGGTAGCTTTATCCAGCAAAGGAGAAGACAGGACATCCCTGCAGCTGCAGCCCACTGCAGCACAGAGGAATGTTCTGTGGGGCTTTGTGGGTTATCGATTCTCTGCTGCATGCTACATGCCACAAAATGTATTCATTTCACAAATCTCAGATCTGTCAAAGAAAAGCGTAATGCTACAAACCGGCATGTTCTGCAGAGAGAGCTGGAGAGACAGAGGAAGTCGTTGGAGACCATATCCCCGTAACAGCAAGGAGCTCATAAGCAAAAATACAGGATGGTCGTAGGAATTAGACAGTATCACAGAAGATGAATAAGTAAACTCCTAGTGATTCTGGTCAGTTTGACCTGACAAAAGACTCATCTTCATCCCAAACTACATCGTATCAATTACCCTGACCAGATGGTCAAGACAACCCTATAGGTACCTGAGAGACTCCCTATAGAGCACCAAGAGCATCAGCACACACCCCCTCCATCAGCTGTGGCCAGTTCATTCAATATTGTCTGAATCACTCTTAAATCCATCCAAGTCCAAACCTGAGGAGGCTGCACCAAGGAAAGGGTTAACATTGACCTAGCCTTCCCCCAGAACAGCATGGCCCTTTGCCTCCCAGCCCTGGGTGGTCCCTCTGCACGGCTCCTTGGCCAGGCCACAACACACTGGGTAGGTGTTGAAGTGCTCCCATCAGTTTTGGCTTTCTGAGGGGGCTGCAGTTTTAATTACATTAATCGTTAATTAGTAGGCATCCTTGTTTTCCTGCTGATAAGTGTGAGAGCAGGAGGGCAGGTCAGGCAGCAGCTCCCTCGGCTTAGACGGCAACCCCTGACGAGGATTAGCAGTGGCTTCTGCAGTTATAATTGAGAATTAGTGCTGCCTCAGTGCAGCCATGACCCACCTCTCCCTATTGCCCCACAGCACGGTGACCAGCCCAAAGGACAGGATCAAGGTCTCAGCTGTAGCTCAGACCAGGTACTTAGAGCCTGTCATCAGCAGCAGTCAGTGTCCAACCACGTGCTGGTACCATACCCATCCCAGACACCCACCAACAGTGGCCACTTCACTCGCTTGCTGGTCTGACTGGTCGCATCCCTCTGAGCCCTGGTAGGTTTTCAGAAGCCTGAACCCATGTTCCTTGCACAGGACCCCATTAAAACCCACGGGACACTAACACATGCAAAAGGAAGACACTGCTGCGAGCCACGAGGGAGAGGGGTGCATCACTCCAGGCACCAAGAGACAGCACTGAACCCTTGGGCTTGTCCCAAAATCCTTGTATCCCCTCCAGCCAGGTAGGACCTGCCAGCTACCAGTGGTGGCTCCAACGCTGCTCTGTGGGATATGCACAGGGACAACCAGAGTGCCAGCCAGCCCAGCTGGACCGCAGGGCTGCAACACAGGAGGGCCAGGAAGGTGCTCTGACTTGGAAGATAAGCTCAGCAGCAGAGCTTATCAAGGCATCCTCCTCCTCTCCCGTGGGAAAGCGATGCCCAGCCCTTGCCAATCCCTCTGCAAAGCTTCCTACGGGAAGTTTCTGGCACCGGGAATGGTTGCCAGCACAGGATTAGCAGCCTGTTGATTTAAAGGGCTTATTACAGGAGCTTAATTCTATTTTGACAGATGAAAATAAGTCAATTACAGCTAGAAATAGCTCAGAATTTGGGTTGTGTTTTTTTTTTTTTTTTTTTTCTTCCCCCACCTCCCTTTCTGTGAGTTCTGGTATCGTTTCCTTCCCTTTCTTTAGCTCAAAGCCAGCTTTTTCTGTGAGATGCCTCTCTGGCCCAGGGAAGCCTCAGACACAGGCACCTGGGGCAGACATAGTTCTTCTTGCCCGTTATTGCTGCCTGCAATGCACTGCGGCACCAGAGCCTCCACTCCTCCCAGCCTGCCTGCAGAGCCACCTTTCACACCCCTCTCCCCGGAGCACCCCCTTAAGCTTGTCTTGCTGAGAAATGACCCCAAAATCTGTCCTGTGCTCACCCCCTGCACTGACATGCAACCTGAGCTGGGACACAGCAACACCCAGCATGGACCAACTGACCAGAAGAGCTCAGGCTCAGAGGTGTGTAGGGGAAGAAGTGCTCAAAGCGATCAAGAAACATTACTGCTGAGGCTTAAAGGTGGGAGGACCAGCTACATCAGTGAATTCCCATCCTAGGAGATCAACAGAGCCTGTTCAGGATCGGAGAGGACAACTACTGCCACTAAGCCATCTCCAGCATAAGCCACCACCTGCCTAGGCTCCCTAAATGCCTAATGAATCATGATTCTCCCCAGCGAAATAAAGCAAGAAAGCAAGAGCCTACTCCATCCCCAACCTATTTACATGGAAGTCTCACCGCTGGAGCTCTCTTTCTTTTATAACCTCCCCATCTCCACCACACCTGTGTCTCCCACATGCCTGAAGTTACAATAAGGGAGCAAAAAGACCCTTTCCTTCCCTCCCAAAAAATCCATTCACCACCACCCTGCCCTATTTATCTGACCAGCAGGACCAGACCATGTCAGTCCCTTCCCTGGGCTGGTTATTTAAGATGAGCAGTGCAATTAGTACCATTACAGGAGCATCCAGGCTACTCATGAACAGCCTTGGTCCTCTGCCACCACCGAGCCCGTCCAGGCTGCCATGAGCTCCCTCACCTGAGGAGCTGTGCGAGATTTGCATGCGTCACTCAAGCACAAGGTGACAAACCTTGTCATTAGCTCAGCAAACCACAACAGACACACATTTCTCCAAGGAGAGCCCTAACTGTAGGTTGGGGAGCTATCATGGTGACACCCAGCCTTACAGCCAGCAAAGTGCTGGAAGACTTAGGCTCACTATATTGCATGGCTAAAAGACCTCACACTCAAAGAGCAGAGCAGGGAGCCCCTGCTTGCAAGGTGGTCTCCAGTTCTCATCTAGGGACCAGCCACCGCCCGTGGAGTCCTCCTCACAGTCTGCAGAAAGAAACAGCTCGCACCATTTGCCTCCAGCACAAACCCATCGATCGCCCTCCAGCTCAGGAAGCTCACGAAATCCTGGCTCCGAGCACACCAGAAATGCTCTCACCCTCGGACAGCGTGCAGCAGGCGCAGCGAGGGGTAGGCAGTCCTGACGTTGATGTGATGCTTCAGGATGAGCTCGTTCACCCACTCCACTCGCTCCTTGCCCCCCTTGGCCATGAACGCCGGGATCCAGAGGATGCTGCCGTTGAGGCTGTGGAGGCGTTGCAGCAGCTTCTCCCTCCAAGTCTCATTCACCAGGTCCTCAAAGGCCCGTTGGATGACCGAGGGGTTCATAGTCACCAGGTCCGTCTTCATGCCCACGTCCTGTGAATACTCTTGGACAGGGGCCAGATTGCACCTGCGAAGGGAAACACTGAACAGCCCTTTACAATGGACACGAGAGAGGGCAGTGACAAACTTGAGGGGTGTTTGATGCCAAAAGCCAGGCCCAGTGACAGATGTACCCCGTCGCTTTTGGGAGGAGGAGGAGGGAGAATGAGCCTCTGCAATAAATTAGAGAGGCTCTGACATGGTAATGATGAGCCATCTTAATATCAGGTCATCATTCCTCAACATGCTGGCATGTGTGCACATATTCCTCTAGGGCAATGCTAATAACAGACATAACTTTGGTGTCTGGTGGGTGGGTTTGTACGGATCGGTATCTCTTCTGGCGCGGTTCAAAAATAACACGTAGCGACAAACCTCCCGTCTTTGCTGCCACAGCAGATTTGAAATGAAACGGCCTTTCCCACGCAAGGAAAGCGCTCGCCTCTTAATTCTAGTTCTGCTGGGGTAATATTATCCCAAGTCCCTTTTCTTCTCCTGGTGAGTCTGCTAACAGCAGACCTGGCGGCACCGGCAGCGATAACGACACCAGCGGGAGGTAGATGCCAGGACATAGTCTCCACAGGGTTTGGCTGTCTGGCGGCCGTGACCTTCAAAACCCATCTCTTTCTGTAGTATTAATTGGTGCCTCCTCTCAGGCTGTGCCCGCGGTCCCCTGGGAGCTCCCGTGCCACGAGCTCCTGTGTCATGCCAGGGGCTGCGGGATAAACTGCCAACAAATCACCCTCGTTATACAGCGGCTTCCTACGGCCCCTCGAGGGGGGATCCGCGGCCGCTAAGCTGTGGCCATGCCATCCACGTGGTGCTGGGTAAATGGCACCGGGGACCAGCTGATGGGGGGATGCAGAGAGATGATCCCCCAGTGTGGTGAAAACCAGGGGGTACCCATGTGCTCACACACTGCGTGCTCCCCTGTGGCATTTTACAGTGAAGTTACGGTATTTAACGAGCAGGAATTGCATCCTAACCATCTGCCTCAATAATCAGCCATTAGTGCTGTTTTCCCTACTTTACAGATGGGGAAACTAAGGGAATGGTGTAAAGAAAATCCAGCTACTGGCATGCGGGGCCCATCTGATCCACTCGTCAGAGAAGTAAAATCGCTGAAAATAAACATTGGATCTGAAGAGCAAAGCTGTATCCTGGACACAGAGTGCATCACTGGTCACTGCAAACCCCGCTGAAAAGGCTGCCAGGATGGAGCAAACCTTCCTCAGGAAGATGCAGGTTCAAGTGGTGGCTCAGATAACCTACAGTGGGAAGAGCACGTCCATACCAGACCTGCACTAGCATACATGGCTGGGGAGAAGTTGCTCAAAATCCCAATCCTTATACCCAGAAAGCTTTTCTCCTGCAACTTTGCTGCCTGACCCAAAAGCCCCTCCCTAAACTTTGCCAGAACTGCAATAAGCAATTTTTCCCTTTGCTCACTCTGGTTACACTTAAGGATGCAAACGATAACGCCCTGTCCCCCACGGACAGGACAGGCTGCTAGCAGCCAGGCAGGCTAGCGCAGCCGGGCTTGAGCCAGGGGCAGAGGTGACATTATCCTCACTCCCACGTCATGCCGGGGACCACCTCTGTGAGCCGCTGATGGATTGGGCTGTCTTCATAATAGACTTGCTGGAAAGCAAATGTCTGCACATACATAAATCATCAGTAGACTCCTACAGCCCCTCAGCTAACAGATGTACACGGGTTTCGGGGATGGGAGGGCAGGCACGCTCCTCCTCTCCACTTCAAGCATCTTCTGTAGCAAATCTGGTGTGTGCCCCAGTGGGGGGGTCAGAATCTGCTGCTGCAGGTCCATGGGGCAGTGCATCTGTGGGGACATCAGTGCTGGGGATGGTCACAGCGGAGCATCAGACCTGGGCGTGCACAAGTGTGGTGCCAGGGCACCACGTGGTGCACCCGGTGCTTGAGGGCAGAATTGACTTGAGGAAGGATCGAGCTTGTGTCCACGGGAGAGCCCAGGACCGGGTTTTCTTGCAAAAGGCTAAGTATGTGGGAAAAGAGGAGTGAGTGCTTGGGTCTGGGGGTGCTGGGCGTTAATGGTGCCCTGGGGGGTTAACAGTGCACCGTGAGAACACATGGGGTGCATTAGCAAGGACAGTGGAGAAGCACTTGGTGGTTGGTAGAACAGTTAGCAGCAGGACGGTCGCATCGGTGAACTCTACATGTGCATGTGCTGCGTTGAACCACATGGATTGGGGCTCCAGCCCCTTTCCACTTCTCTGAACCCTCCCCAAACCCTCCCAGCCCCATCGTGCGGCAGGGCACGGGCCCCTACCTTATCACGAAGCTGTGAGCGTCGATCTCGGGGCCGCAGCCGCTGCTGAGCAGGACCCCCGAGTTGCCCACGATGGCGCAGGTGGGGAACTGTTTGCCCTTGAGGGGCGAGGTGCGGGGCAGCAGCTTGTACAGGTTCTGCGAGACATTCATGGTGCTGTCCCTGTCAAAGACGTAGTGGATGATGTCCCCTGGCTTCAGTGTCCCCTTCAGCACCGAAATGTCCTTCTCTGCATCCAGGAACTTCAGGATCTGTTTCCTGAGGACAGGGAAGAAAACAGCCCCATCAGGTGAGGTACAGAGATAATTTGGGTCATACATAAGATGAACTCTTGCCTCCTGCCTGCCCTCGCTCCGTGGCCAGTCCCAGCCGACTGATGCTCTCCAGGAACAGCTTTCAAACAGATATTTCCATCTTAACGCCTGCTCCTTTTCCACCCATCCCTTCCCGGGGCAGGCTAGCATGGCCAGGCCACCATTAGTGGGGGGTCCCTGCATTTACCCCAGGGACAGGGTCTCCTTCCTCCCGCCACGACCCACCGCCAGCACACACTCATTCCACTTGGCATGGAAAATGGGGGCTCAAGTGCTCCTTGTTTTGTCGTTGCGAGGCCAGCTGGTTCAGCTGGGAATTCATTTCCAAGTGATCGCTTACAGATATGAAGCCTAGCTCAGCAGGAGATAAGCCTTTTATTTCTTCCTCGACTTCTTTAGATGATATACAGAGGCAATTTGCCAGCTTGCACTGGAGAGGACCAAATCTGTCTCTTGTCCTATAGGTAATTACCAGTACCTGATCTTCAAAGAGAGTGTCTGGTTGTGTCTCCATTTGGATGAGGCTGGTTTAATGTTGTGCTTAATGCTTTCATTACTTCTGTCAACAACAGCTGGAGATGAAGAATCATTTATTACTACTTCAGCTCTAGAGAAAAGACAGACAGGGAGAGGGAGAGAGACAGGATCCGTTAGCATCCCAATGGCACTTCTAATCACCGTCTTCGGCTCTGGCTGCTGGAATTCAAACTTCATCAGAAAAGCAAAATTGTAGTTATTAGTTAAACAAGAACTGAAAGCCTGTTTGTATTCTGCTACACTCAAGCAGACAGACACAAATCCTTAAATACCTGCTCGCTTACACGAACACAGACTTACAGCCGGGCACAGCTCTACAGAAAACACAATCTTACACATCTAGCTGCTGAAATGCATGCACACAAAAACACAAGCAGGCTCTGCAAAGACAGGCTGGCAGATGCACACTCACAGACAAGACACCCCAGAGTCCCGGGGAGCCCCCAAAATTCACTGAGACATTTCCTACATGGGCAGCCAAGGTTGCTGCCTCATGGTTGCACATAAGCACCCCAAAGTGGAGCCAGCTCAGCTCCTGCAGCAGGTTAATATCCTCGTCAGAGAAGTGCAACCTTCACTTCACCGAAAGGAGAAATTAATTTAGCTGAGCTGCTGGGCGCTGCTTGTGAGATTGGGCTACGAGCATCCCGTACCGAACAGGGGGAGGCTGGCTCGCTGATAACTTTTCCCCTCGTTAGAAGAGAGCACGAGGATTTCAGCATCCATATATCCACCTGCTCCAGACCCAGAAATGAGCAGGGGGACCGGCTACAGCCAGATGCTGCCGTTTGGAGATGATCACCGGGACCCCAGCTTTTAATCCCTGCTTCAAGAAGCAAATTAGCCCCAGCGCTCCAGTGCCATTTACGTCAAATGGCATGAATTAAGGGAGCCTCTGCATATTCAATTCCAGCCAGCCGCCCTCCAAAGAGAATACCCAAGCATCTCATCAAGAAGCTGCGCATGTGTCTGTAGCCCCGAAAAAACCTTCACACTTCAGAGCACTCTGAAAAATACACAGCCAAAGCGCTCGCTATCAGCTAAAGGGAATCTCCCTCTCCAGTGCAAAGGGCTTTTTCCAGCTGGGAAATGGTTTGTAAATAAATACATTTATAAAAAGCGTGTAAACCCCAAGGAGGGAGAAAAGTGAGAGATGGGGCAGAGCTGGCAGCCCAAGCTCACGGACAGCATCCGGCTCCCAGGAGTGCATCTCCAGCCCAGGGAAGGAGCTCCCGAGGACACACTGTGGCTCACACTGTGTAATGTTTCAGAAAGGCAAGGAAATGTGTTTAAAAATGCTGGCTTCCAGTGTCCTTGTGTGTATTTGTACAGTACCTCCCCAGAGGCTGCCAGTCGAGGCTGCTGGATTTGTTTGCATCTTGCATTTTGCTGGATCACCTTGTGTCTTGCAAAGCTTACTTATAAGGTGTCAAAAATCATAAAGGGAATAGGGTAAAGAAATCTTGGGAATAACTCTGCTTTTTTTGGTTTTTGCCCATTTTCGGTGTTTTGATCATTTGTGATGACATCATCACAGAATGACATCACCCTTCCTTTCTCGCGTGGTGCCACCAAGCTTTGCAACCGTGTCACTTGGTAACACTGGGCTGACACAAAATTGTTGTAAAAATAACACAGAGAGACACTGAATGAAGCTGCGATGCCACAAAATGACTCTGCAATGGAGCGACGTTAGTGAAGTGCGTTACGATAAAACCGAGTAAGTTCTGATGTCAAAGACAGTGATCGCTCTTCTAATAGCACATAGTAAAACTACGAAAATGGCAACTCTATCACTGACTTATTTTCACAATAAGTAACTCTCTCTTTCTCATTCTCTCAATCACCGCAACTTGCAGATCCTTGGTTATTTGCAAATGATTATTGCACTGAGCTGGGGGGAGGAGGGGGAGAAACGATTACGAAAATGCAAAGCAGAAGTGAAAAGAAACAGATACATTTGCTAAATAAGAACAGCACTATCCAGCGAAGAGGAGAAGCAGATTAATAGCTGCCTTACAGCAAAAACAAATGAACACAAAATCTAATTTACAAACCTATTAGATTTGCTATGTAAGCTGTTCACAGCTGATCTGATTGTACCTCTGCCTCCAGAACTCCTGCAAGACAAAGGAAATGCATTATTTATAAACCCGGCTCCTCTTTGCCAAGCATTGTTCAACAGTCAAGAGATCCTGCTCTGAAGGGCTCCGAACGGAGACGCTGCTGCGCCGTCCGCATCCCACCCCATCCAGAAGGGAGATGTCCTGATGCCTGTGAAGGGCTTTTCACATCCATCGTCATTGCTGCGCTACTGCGACCGTAAAATCATTCCGGCAAAAAAGCTCCTAACCAACCCAATTAATAATACCTGCGCGATCTAACCAGCCATCAAAGACATCTGGTCTCTGTCATCAAAGCAGCATGCAGCCTACAGGTTGCATTAAATACACCTCTACTTTTTTTTACGAGTCAGGTGTTAGCAGTGCATAGAGAAGGTCTCCTCCATCTCCAGGTTGCCAAGGGACTTCTCCCATCCTTCTCAGGTGGGGACTGAATGATCCAGACAGGATTCCCACCACTGTCTTCATCTCGGGCTTTTGGTTGAGACCACCCAACATCTCTATTTTATCCAGACTGGGCCACCAGCCTCCTGGGTGACTTGTGGAGACCTTGTCCTCACAGTGCGCCTTCTCCCGGCTCCCCGTGACCCAGACCAGATCTGGGGCCCTGTTCCAGCCCTCTCTGATCCCATGAGTGCCCCGAAGCCCCTCGCCCCCACCTTCGGTGTAACGTGGCTGAAGCTATGAGGCCAACTCAGCGCAGTCACTTGCATGCTGGAGCTGAGACCTCAAGTGACAGCCTTGTCACTCCCATGGCCTGACACCACTGCATAAGGATGGGTGCCTGACCTGCCTGAGCAAGACCTGTGAGAACGGAGAGCCAAAGTTTCCAGCACCAGGCACTAGACTGATGCTATAATGAAGAATAGGTGGGACCAAGGCCCTTCAGAAACCAATGCCACTCATACGACCTGTCAATCCTCAGTTAAAAATAAATACATACAAGATTTGGTCTGCATCTAGTTGGCTGCCGAGCCCCTTCTTGCTTTAGCTTGCTGCTTTCAAAGGGCTCACAAAGAACCAGTTGCCCACTTTGTGATGCTCAGTGGGAGCTGGGCTCCTAGTCAGACACATTTTAACTGCCACGTGCTCATTGCTCTGTTCTATTGTTTCCACCACACAGATATCCAAATGAACACGCTCATAAAGAGAACCAAATTCTCTCCCAGCAGAAATATTGTTATCTGGAAATATATACCTTAATGAAAATGTATCTCAGGAGCACGTATTTCTACCAGTCCTGAAAAAAATCCCAAATGCATTAGACATAAATGAAAAAGAAATAGAATGTATGAACGTTTGGTGCCATCAAAAAAGATTTTCAGACTTGTGTGATGTGATGTAAATCCCTTGGTTAGGCTGAGCACAGCCCTCAGCACCGCATAACATCAAACCCTTGGAAATGCCATGACGGTTGTCCCTTTCCTCCCTCCTGCTGTAGACCATCTATGGCCAAGTCAGCGCAATTCTTGCTCCGACACTCTCCTCTTTCCTTTGACAAAACTGAGTCAGCGAGCTGTTTCATTTTTTGGTGCATCAAGGGAACAGCAGGTCTAGCATATTCCTAGAGCCTACTGGCATTTAACAAGCCTCCGCTTTAATGGGGTTCACCACGGGGTGTGGGAGCAGACTGGATTAGTGTGCAAACCATGCATCCTTTCAGAGACTTCTCCTCTGAAGGAGCTTTCCAAATGGGATTCACACTCCTTCACACTTGCTGTGAGACAGATAGGGACTGGATTAAGGGCTTAGAAAAAGAAATGCTGCTCCCTGAATAAGTGCTGGTTCACAACCTCTGCGAAAGGAAAAAAAAAAATCCCAGGAATTAGGAAGTGCAGAAGACCTGTTAACTCCCACCTCATCCATGTTTTGCATCTACAGCAGGGCTGATCTGAAGCATCACAACATATTATTCAAATGCATTTATCCAATCTAGCTTTACATGCCCCCAGCGACAGGTCTGTGCATTTCTCCTCCTGAAATTAAGGCAGGCATCAGGGCTGGAGATGCTGGACGTGGGGAGGACAAGTTAAGAGCACAGCTCGCTGTGTGCAGCGCGGTGGTGGGGAAGGAGATTGGCTGCCTGGATCCCCTGCTGAGCAGCCCCTCAAGGGTTGTTTCAGGGGTTACTCTTTACCCTGCACACACTGTGAAAAGCAAAATTTTTCCAAGTATTGTAATGCAAACAGAGCACGAAGTGTTCTGCTGTCATATATGAGCATGGAGGGGGTGGCTCATCAGTGGAGGAGAGAGCAGGGCTCTGCTAGCCATTTTCCTGTGACTTGTTCCATGGCACTGGGCTTTACTGGCCACAGCCACCACTGCAGGGCAGCATCCGGGCCAGCAGCATCCAGGATGCTCTTGGTGGACAGCTGAGATGCTGGCAGAGATGCTGCTCCCTGTACCAGGCTTGGTTTCTCTCTCTGAGCCATGAAGATTGCCTGAAGCTGGGACATGATACTTGGCTGAAGGTCTCAGCTGGTTTAGTGAATCCTAAAATGTTCCTGTGGCAAAATCATCGGCCTTTTGGCCCTTTGTCCTACACTGCAATTTCTGGACACCTTCCCTATAATCTCTCTTTGCACAAGCAAAGACAACATGTGCTGTGAATACGATACCATGGGGTGTATTGCCCTGTCCAGCCATCCTGCTCAGCTCAGCCCACTGGCGGGTACCAGCCAGGGAAACCAGCTGCTCAAAACACCTGTAGTTTAGCCAAGCGTGGTATTTTCCAAGGTCTGCCATACTTTACCAACACAGGCAAGCCAATATCACTGTAGTGCTTCACTTCCCCCGCCGGGAAGAGGAAAACATTAAGAAATGGAAGGCACTAATTAAGAGGCACACATTTAGAAAAAAAAAAAAAGTCAGCCCATTTTATTATACCTTGCTGACCTGGAGTTTCAAAGCTCCTGGCTTCAAAAGGCAAAGACCAATCTCGATTAAAATTGCACAGATAGGCATTGATTTTGAAAAGCTTTCTAGTGCTACTCTGTGTTTAGATTGAATTGCCTTATTAATCTAGTTGTTATCAGTTTGATTGTATAGCCAGCTCCACAAAGTACCAACCTGCTTCCTAATCCTATTATTTACAAAACGCTCTTCTTTTGACTTTTGTTGGGATGTTTTCCAGTGATAAGTCGCATCTGTATGTGCTAATGCCATATTACTGGCTTACGCCATCCTTTCTCATTTTTCCTTTGAGATTTTCAAGATGAATTTCCACTATCTAAGATATTATATAGGTCAAAACATTCTGTGCTCAGATGTAAAGCGACACTGATTCATATATCAGAGGATAAGAAAGAAAAATTGTCTTATGGTTCAGGTCCAAATTTTCTTGGACGAATAATTTCTGACAAATCAGGTACGCAAATACTTCTCTATTCACCCACTATGAATGGGCTGTTTAGGGTTTTTGCTTCCCTTTTTATCGTTTCCCACTTCTGAAATGATTCTCTTAATTGTTGCTAGGTACGGTTCGGTCTTGCTTCAAGCAATTTCAATACGTGAAATCAAAGCTGCTTTGACTGAACAAGTAGGTCACACAGCCTCTTTGGGCGAGCGGATCTCTAAGAGCAGGCTTTACGCATCCGTATTCTCAGGCTTACAAATTCAAAAATGTGTTTTCCATGGGTATTTTATGATGCCCACCTCCAATCCCCCAGCCTCCGCGGCAGAGAATACACAGGGGAAGTGGGTACGAGAAGCATGAACTAGCCAGAAATTTCATCTGTACCCAAGCACCCACTTAGCCACATTTGTGCAGCCCATTCCTGGTGGAACAAAACCTCTGCTTCTTCCTGACCTTGGGCAACCCAAGTCCTCCTCTTCTCCCTCCTCCACATAAAGAGAGATAATAACAACTCCGTAACCCCTTGGGGGATTGTTAAACAGAATTTATTAATCTGGATTCCTCAGAAAGAGAGTTCAGAGTGCCACAATTTTTATCTGAGGAGTTCAAATGATTAACACCTACTAATTAAGTTTTCACAACCTGCTTTTGTGTTAGGCGCATTTTATGATCCTTTTACGGCTGGGACAGGGCGGGTGAAGTGGCTTGGCCCTTAACACCAAAAATGGCAGTCCCACAAGCCCGCAGGAGCAGGCACTATGGGTTTACAGCAGGCCTGTCCTCTCAGAAATGCTGCTCTCTACTTGCTGAGAGCGAGTACGGCTCTTGCTGGGTGAGAGGGTAGGACATGTCACTCAGAGGAGCATGGGAATCGATCTGAAAAGGTCTCACTGGCCTGAAAAGCACACACAGCTGATGGTCTCCTGAAATGGCTGCAGGCTGTACCCATAAGGCAGTCCATATCTACTAAAAAAAGAAAAAAAATCGCCAGCTATACTTACTTTGTTTTTTTAAGGTTTGCTCTGATGTTGTCCTCAAGACCAGAATTACTATTTTCTATCTGAAGAGCACACACGAGTGATGCCAGGCCCGGTCAGGGACCACCCTCCCAACCCACAGGCTGCCCCTGAGGCAGCTGGCTGGGGAGGGGACACTGAGCAGGACGCTCACAGACCCTCTGCAGGGTGCTGCTTCACGGCCAGGGGGATCCAGTCACTGTAATTAAGACTTCTGGGGAAAGGGAGACGCTGCCCAGCCACTGAAAATGAAATGCAAACACACAGATCGCCTCCCTCCTCCCAAACTTGACAGATTTGCTCCTGCTGACGCTCACAGTGATACATAACCCCGCGTGCATTCACGGGCATAAGCCAGACCTTGCAACGTCAGGGCCTAGCTGGCACCTGCACGCCGCCTCCTTAGAGACAGGCTTGGATGCACCGACTGCCCTGTTAAGTGAGTGAATTCATTTCGCTGACTAAGAGCAGTGCAGTCATTAAGCTAAGCCACGTGCTCCCCGAGCCCTCAAGGAAGGGGCAGGATTCTCTCAGGCCAGCGCTGTGAAATGTGGATCAGGATCCAGGTTTCAGCCCTCCCTCCTCTTCCCTGAAATTCAGGGATTGTGGTGAGACTGGCAGAGTAGTGAACGCGACGCCAGGGCTTTGGGGGAAAACTGCCACGTTTCCAAGTTGGCTACAAAAGGGTAATAACTGGCTTCCAAGTGCCAACCTGTCCAGCCCGTCCCACAGAGTGGAGAAGCAAAGGTGTCCCAGGAGGCCAAACTGAGCAGGAACCGAGCCCAGAGGCTGGAAACCGGGATTACCCAGGGACCGTATCCCGGCTCTCCATCTGCACAACAGAGTCTTGCTGAAAAGATGGGAGAAGGCCACGTTCATTAACAAGTCCCCTTGTGGGCTTCTCACTAGACACTCAAGTGGTTTCTGTGGTCAAAGCCCACCCAGATCCATAAAATGCTCTGCTATCACAGAAGAGACAAAATAGGGAGAGGAAAGGCTTCACTGCTGGTGAGCCCCACATGTAAACCAACTTGCAAATTAGAAAAAAAAGCCAAAGACAGGTGAGAAGTGATGGAATCTGAGATGCATTTTTGACCCCAGAGACCAGGTTCTTGAACACAACGTTGTGCACTCTCCCTAATGCTCGTCTTCCTCATCCAGAAATGCAGCTCTCGCAGGCTCGTTTCTCGTCTCGCCTTCCCACATCACATTTCATAACACACCAGGAGGAGCCAGGACATCTGACACTTGCAGATCATTCCCCGTGACATTTCACCAGTCGCTTTTGAGGTTTTCATCCCGGGGTGTGGAGGAGATTGTGATTAAGAGAAGCGGTGGCCGTTGGGTAGCCCTGCCTACCTGCACTCTCCTGGTGAGCAAGGTTCCTTCTGCAGGGATTAATTTGGAAGACATTTCTAAAGCATTTGTCTGCTAGGATGAAAGATCCTGCAATACATCTTGACGAGACGTTTGAAATCACACTTCGATGTGTTTAAAATCTCACTTGTTCATATTGTCACAGCTTGGCAGCCTGAGTGTCAAAAACTTCCTAAATATCAGGTGCTATTTTTACTGCTCCAAGTTTCATTCTTTCTATCGAGTCATACAACCACATTTGGGAGGCATGCCCATATCGTGGCTTTCAGGAAAATCACCTTGCCCCGCTGGGGTCCCGCTGCAGCTCTGGTATATGAGCCGCGGGGGCAGTGCTTGTGCAGCCTGGCTGGTGGCATAGCATCTTCCAGCCAGCCAAGGAGCCTCAGTGTAAAAGCACCAGCTGATGGCCTCGCTGTTGCTCATGGCACTTGCTATTACCCGCCAGGGGAAACGCAGATCTGTCAGTCTCATGCAAACCAGCCTTGCTAATTTGGTCGCTTCCTCCCATGCCTCAATCCCACCTCCATCATGTCACCCACCCTGTGGGCTCCTTCCCGGGGACCACAACAAGATGGGAAGGCCGGAGGTGCTCAGCATCCCTACCTGTCAGGCACTTACTCTGTATCAGCTCCCGTGTAAATGAGAGCAGGGTTTGGCCCTGAGATTTCTGCCTGGCTGCAAATCACTGTGTGTAATCATTGCAAGCATACGCTGAGGACACAGGAATCAAGGCACATGAGTTTGCAAAACAGAGACACCTATTGCTTAATAGGGAATAAGCCAGTTAGGCTGAAACGCTTATGTGACAAAAACGGTGAAGAATCAACAGGAACAGCACAGCTCTGACGACTAAAGGACAGGAGGGAACGGGAGGGATGCCTGATGCAGGACACTGCTGAGGGATCCCTCTGCACTGGGGTAACCAGAGCACGATGAAATCCCAGTCTCTGCCTTGAGCTACCTGCTCTGAAGCACCTGTAAGAGGCAGGAGGATGTTTGGAGCAGCCTGATGGTTACTGCTGCCTGCAAGGGAACCACAGTCCAGGACTTTCAGGCTCTGCCCCCAAGCCAGCATGCTCCTTCCCTGAGCCAGGAAAGTCTCTCTCGCACATGTAGAGTGTCAGGTCTCACATCCACATGCATTCACCGTAACATCAGCATGGGCTGACTCAACTACTCCGTGACGCTCCTGTTTTATCGCTGCTCTAAAGACAAAATACTCACGCGCTTGCAGGGCTCAAATGTCACACACTTCACCTCTCCTATCCTGCGTACCGGCAGGACCTTATTCCTTCCCTCACCTCAGGTCTTCCATTAGAAGTTTGTTCCTGGCATCAGTTCAGTTTCTTTGGCTGTGTTAATGAAACAGCCAGCAAAGAAAAAGACATTGAAGCAGGCAAAAAGGGTGCAGTGAGGGGCTTGGGATTGGGGGGTGTGTGTGTTTATGTATTAGCTTTCCCCTTCTGGAAGGGAGAAGGAAAAAACCCCAAGAGCACAGCAAAGACCTAGAAAGGAGCTGAGACAAAAGCCTCACTGCTTAAAAAACATGTCTACACTATACATTTTTCCTGAGATAATTTTTTCAGCCAACAGAGCAGAGCTATCAGGGAGTGCAAACAGCAGAGCATCAGTCTTGCAGCCGATCCTGTCACCCTGAGCATTCGCATCCCAAAAGGCAGAAATCCCAGTGGCTCCTACAGCATCTTGGATGCCACATATCTTGGGAAATGGGAACGGTGCAATACGAAAAGATATCGTGTCTGAATGGCTGTGGGTCCTCGGGCTCATCCTCCCACACCCGTCTCTTGCCTGTTTTTCCCACTGCTCTGCGCAGCCCCTTGGAATACTTGAGGTCTCATGTGGTTTCTTCTTCCACTGTTGACGTGGATGCTGAGGACCTCTCCTGGGCAGTGACATCCTCCTGGGGTGGTTCTTCTGTATGAGCATCCTCAAAAAAAACATCATGTGCCTACACAAAGAGGTTGGGAGCCCCTGGATGAGAGCTGCAGCCCACAATGAGCCTGAGCTATTCGCCTGCCATCACAGGCACTCACCAGCAACAGAGCCGTCCCAGGACTGTTGCAGGGACTTAGTCCCCAGATGACAATGTCCAGATGCCAAATATTGAAAAGCCAACAGTGGTTTCAGAGCTCAGCCTCCTCTCTCCTCCCCTGGCTCACAAAGCTACACCATGGAAATCCAGGTGGCAGTAAGAAGGAGAAGTTTTATTACCAACTGAGCAGCTGCTGGTTGACAGTCAAGTGTGCTTCTGGGTGTCTGAAAAGGCGCTGGAGATTCCTTATGACGATGCTTAACCTTCACAGGGAAAACATGGCCCCTGTTATAGCCACTGGCTGACAGCTGCATTATATTCCTGAGGATGCTGGCAAAGCCTGGGCTGGGAGGTGATGGGTGGCAGTGGAAGAACCACCCTTTGATTCGGAGCTGCCAGATGCACGAGCGATACCTGGAGCCCACTGCGATGCTGTTTGACTGAGGGAGGCCTTGAGAGAGCACTTCAAAACTGTGTCATGACTGTGACAATATGTGCTTTTAAAAGCAGTCCTGCCCATGAGAGAGCACTGGACGGGGAGGGACGGCATGCTCAGCATGCAGATGGCCAGCCTGCAGGGTTTTTTTTGTGTGTGTTTGTGATATTCCCAGTGGATTTCTGTATGCAATAACATGGACTTTATTTGCAGTAGCATTAAGAAAAAGAGTCTGGCGCTTAAATTTGGAAAGAGCTGACCCGGTGCACAAGCAGCCAGCTTGGTGACTCAAATGCTGTGCAAACAAGGAACCTCCGAAGGGTCAACAGCGGGGCCCGCAGAGTTAGCAGGATCAGGGTGATGAAGCTGCTGACTGCCTGGCAAAGGGGAGCATCCCTAAAGCTGACGGCATTTCTGCCTTGTAGTGTCACTCCCAAGAGTGACGATCATCCCTGGGCAGTGCAGGGACTCCTCCTAGCAGGGTTACCTGATGGCAGGACACGGCATCTGTGCTGTGCCATCACTCGCTGCTTCAGGAGGATCATTTTGGTCCCACCACCCACACACTGAGCACCTTTGTCATGTGCTGCCCTCCCAGCTCATCTTCCTTCCTGCTTCCAGTGTGCCTTCTCACCCCACACCATCGCTGCTACCCCAGTGGGTTTTGGCAGCACCGTGCCCATCTCCCTGGATCAGCCCTTTCACCTCCCGATCAGAGCCGGCGCTGCTGCTGTTGATGAGGATGCATCTCCCAAGGCCACCACCACCATCAAGGCTCCTGCTCAGCCAAGACAGGGAGTTGTTTAGATTTACAGTGGAAACACAAAGAAAAAGGAGCTGTAAAGATGCTCTTTTTTTTTTCTTTTTTTTTTTTTTTTTTTTTTTTTTTTTCCTTTTTTCTATTGTATTTCAAGGGGCAGAGCTACTGACACCAGCCTGCTCTGGCATGGTATTTGCTGAAGGACACCTGAAACTCTGCTCCCACAGTGAATTGACTGTGTCAGTGAACTCCCTTGTTTCCAGAGGCAACTGGGGACGGAAACCAGAGAAATGGCAAAATAATTATTGCCTAATATTGTTGTTTGGGCTTATTTCTTGCTGCTGAGGATGACCCAGGCCCAGGGAAAACAAATGATGGAGGCAATTAGAGGAAGTCTGTCTTTGGAACAAGTGGGTTTTATAGCAACTGTGCCTGTAGATGTATTTAAATAGTGCTGGTCTCAGGAATGAAAAAACAGAATACCTGTAGCCTGAAAGCCCAAGGAAAGATAAGGGAGCTCCTGTTAAACGCTTTCCTGGAAGATCAAAAGCACATCTGGCACGCAAGCAGACACCGACGAACAGATGTCCAAGCAGAATAACCGCAGTTGCTGCAGAGAATACAAGGAAAAAAACTGACCCCTTTATCCATGTCCGGGAGAGGCCAGGAGGGCTCACGGCGGCAGCGGGATCTGCTGTGTCACTGCTGGCCACGGTCCCAGGGCTTCGCTCTCTGCCCACGAGTACAGCAGTAGCACGGAGGAGCGGGCACCGTACTGCTGACGGCTGAATCACTTAACCTCACCGTTAGCTGCTCAACAAGCCTTCGCTAAATGAACCAACATTTGAAACTCCTTGTTCTCTGCAGGGAGAAAAAGGTTTCCTTTGCTTTCCAGACTGGAATAGCGCATTTGCAGCGGTAGCGATGGGAAACAAAAAGCCCACCTAGGCAAAAGGGAAACTTGGAGCACTTGTCAGAGCTGCTTTGCTCTCTTCATTGCTCTGGGGGTGGGACTGGCCATGGCTTTGGCAACTCTGCACCCAAGAAGCGCTGGCTGATGAAGTGCATCCTCCTACCACAGCTACTGCTCTCCTCACTGGCAAGCTCAGAAATTCCCTCCTTGGGGGTCTTGCAAGCTGCTGACAATCAGGACTGGACTCTTCGCCAACTGTACTGAAAGCCCTTAGAGGGACTGCTTACGTTCATGGCGCTGGGTTTTCTTTTTGTTCCACTGGATTGCTTGGGGGTCTGCTACTGCCTTCCATCCTGCTGCTCCCAGCCCTCCTGCCAGACACCATTTCCCTGCAGGTACCACTGCTCCTGCCATTCCCTCGGAGCTCAAAGAAACAAGCTATGGAGATTCATCTCCTTCAGCTTGCTCTAGGCAGGAGCACAGGGGTTTTGGATATGTCTTTGTGGCAGCCACCCCTTCCCCTGAAGGAGCGCTTTGCAGGGAAGAAGGGGAGCTCTGCTGCCAACCTGAAATTGGCTGCTTGAGCTCAAGTTATCGTCAGAAGAGTTGCAATCAAAGCCTACACTGAGTATTTTCTTACTCAAATCAGTGCTCCAACATTGCTTTTATTTTCCAGCTCAGTGCATCATGGGGCTTTTGTTACAGCCCTGCCATACCCAACGCATACAAAGGTCTCTCCATTGGCTCCATTTACATGAATAGTTACAGGGTGCCTGTGGGCTTTTGTCCTGCAGAGAGGTATTTACTCCTCCAGACCAACTTGGATAATTGTTGGCTTGTGCGCACCCGCTGTGTGAGTGCACGAAAGTGTATGTTGGTAGAATATAGCACTTTTTTCAACAAAACTTTCTGGTGGAAAGCAGTCTTAGACTGACTCTGTGTCAGGCGCAGTAAATCACAGCCTAAAAGACCTAAACAGGACATTTACACTCCATGGACCAACTTTGACAAGAAGCGTTGACTACAGCACACTACAGACCACTCAGAGCAAGCACATCAGCCACTATAAAGGACGCAAAATCTCTTTGTGGCATTCCTGAGCCTTTGAAAGGCAGGCGTTAGAAAAGGGCACATGAGGAAAGAGTGGCAATTTACTGACAAGCTTCCAGGCAGGCCAGCAATATTAGATACTCCAATTCATCACTTAAAAAGAGCAGACTATAATTCCTCTTGTAATCAGGATGGAAAGGCATGTGGTCTGGACTAGCAGAGAAAGGGTTGACTCATATTAAGTCCAACCCATTACCAAGTGTCAAGTGCTCCCTAAGATGGCTCACAGCTAATTTGAGAAGTCACCTGGTGGCAGCGGGTCACCAGCTCCCTCTACAGACAATCAGGACACACACGGACCCCTGCAGAACTACTACAGCAGAAGCATAATAACAAAGAGTCCCTTTAAACTGCCACCAAGGAGTAGAATTTTCCTCCTCATCACGGGCAATAATTATTACACTCGATGCCAAGTCCTTTGTCTTCCTCCGCAGCAAGAGGTCTGGCCCGCTCCCCTATCACGGGGTGGATGAAGAAATGGCTGCGATCGCATTAGTGTTCCCCAAGACAGACGTGAATGCGTCTTTTGTTTCCTTCCAAGCAAACAAAGAGCTGGAGCAGGAGCGATGGAGGGAAACATAGGCGCCACCGGGCTGCAGGAAAAGTTCAGCAGCCCGGAACCAGGTGGTTGTTCGGAAGCAAAGTGCCAAGACCGTTCGCAATGGCAATACTTCAACACAGCAGCACACGCCGGCAAGCGCCAGGAGCGAGCCAAGGAGAGCGGGACAAGCGTGCCTGCCCGCCCGCTGACATCCCGCAGCACCGCCGAGCACAATTCAAGCGATGCGTGTGTAGGTGATACGTGTATATAACGACGGGTATGAGGCAGGATGAAAACCCACGTGCAGGGGTGGCTGCAGGGTGAGAGGAACAGGCTAACGAGAGCGACACAGCATCGGGAGCAAGCAGCTGCTGAATTTTCATCCTTGCCCTGACATCTCTTTGTTTCAGTATCTCCTGTCTGCAGGAGGTGGTATAAGAATATCTGGAGGTACAAGACGGGACTGCTTAAGAAGCAAACATCTTTCTCAGAAGCCCCTGGCAGGCAGAGCAGCTCCAGCCGCCCTTGGCTCCTACCTCCCTTCACCTGCGATGCTGGGAACTTATTGTCCGGGGAAACAGCATGGGGTTTTTTTTTGTCCTTTTGCCAGTAATATCATACTCTTACTTTGCACCTAATGAACATTTTGTCCTTTCTTTCTGCGATTTCTCAGTATTTGTAGGTGAGAGAAATATGCTCCCCCCTGCTCCTACCCATATGAGGCATATTCTTCCAAAGACAATCCAAATCACAGGCAGGGGGCAGGGTATGTGTAAAAGTGGGCAAGCTGTTCGCTCCTCACAATAATTAGAGAGTGTTTCGATGCCAAGGAAAAAGAAGAAAAGAGTTGCACCTGCTTGCATTTCCCAGCCCCCCTCGGTGCTGTGAGCCTGCCAGGGGACACCTGGCCAGCTCTTTGCTTTCCTTAATGTTTGGGCTGCGCTGACCAAAGCGAAGGTGGTCTGTGGGGGTGTGGAGGAGGATGCTGAGCCACACGATCCATCAGCCAAATATTCCTGATCTGGGGAGGAGCTGCACAAATATCCGGGACGTCCCAAACCTCTCATGGAGAGGAGCTGTTCCCTCCTGGACACACAGAGAGCTCCTGGAAAACTTTGGAAGGGTCTCTTTCTCTACACTGTTGTGCACTTTTTCTGTCACACAGTCCCCTTTACCTACAGGGCCCATTTGCAAAAGATGCTGCTATCATGTGGCCTTTATCATCCCCTGAATTGTTGCAGATCAGGCACTCGGCTTTTCCACATCTCCCCAGCAATACGATTCAGCCAGGTCAGAGCATTGCGTTGACCATCCCTGGTACCACGGCAACACGCAGGGATGAAATGCCAGGCTCCTGTGCTAAGAGCTTAGGGTGTAAGATGAACAGTGTTTCACCCTTTCCTGTGCTTGGGATGAAGGAGCTCGTCAAACCCGAACCACTCTGGAGATGCAATGGGGAAAAGAAGTGGGTGGGAGAGGGCAAAGCAAGGGAAAGGGTCAGTTTGCCCTACTTCATGATTACTTCTTAATATAGCAGGGTCCCACCTTTGCTCTGTGTATCCCTGTATCAGAAGCACAGCTGATGTGAGAACTTATCTATAAAAAAACGGTCTGGAAATAACACATATCAGAGGGCACTGGATTGCAGGACCCATCCTTCGCTCCCTGGGGTGTAGGGTGCTCCTCTCCTTTGCTAGTTACCTTGTGCACTATTATTTCTGAAAGGCTGTATGAAACAAGCTGCTTGCTGTTTCTACAGAATTCGTCTGACCCTGTTGCCGTCTCTGCCACGGCACTGCTTGGCAGTACTTCCTTGGAGGAACTACAGCAACAAACTCAGATGCCACAGCTTGGAGATAAGCAGCCAGCAAACATCCAATTTCCATACACTATACAGAAAAGAAAGGAGGAAAAAAATCCCCAAACACTGGGAATCCCTAATGAACCAGGGTGAAAAACAGGACAAGTAAGTAACAAAACAGAATAGATTTTCAATAAGGGCACAGCAAGTTCTAGCGGACAGATCTAGCAGATAGACGAGGAGAGAGAAGAAAGAACAGAAGCCGGAAAAGAAGATGGGAGGAAAGCAAGGGGATCAGAGCAGCCTGTCTGATGGGGAGGATGCTTCAGAAGCTTTTCATTTCCTTTATTATTATATAGATAGTGCCAGCTCATTGCAGAGCAACAATCCATCTAGCCTGGTAACCTACAGTCCGGTGCTGGATGTTTCTGGACCAGGCTACTGACCTTTAAGCACTTCTTGCCTGTGGCACCCAATATAATATAACAATGAAACAATGACAAACATCACTGCATTTCATTTATAATTTCAGCCCCAAGTGCCAGTTATTTGTTTTGATGTAACACAGTGGGCAATGCCAGCTGGTCCCAAACAGAAAGACCTTGTGCCATTTGGGCACTACGAGTGCACCCCACATTACTAGAATTATTTGATTTGTTTTCCCACACTGCTGTAGTGAGTTCCTCAAGTTAATGCAAACCCTCCTCTCTGCATTTGTTTCTCTCATCCCCTAAGTTTCTGAGCAGCCCTCAGAGATAGGGTTTATGAGGTGGGCAGGGTGTTGCTCCTCTCCTCAGACTTAGGCTGCTTTAGCCCCTGCCATGCAGTGCACCTGGATGGTGATCACCCACCCTGGAGGTGACTGGGAAGGGGTGATCACAAAGCCCTTGACACAGCCCATGGGGACAGACGAGTGGGTTGAGCTTTCCCACCCTGCTCCATCACCCCCACCCAGCTGGTCCCTGCTCAATCTCTCCCACCCTGTGGATTGGTCCTTGCTCCAGCACCCTGCAGACTGGTCCCTTATCCATCACCCCCGAGGGCTGGAGCCCTCTCCACCACACCCATCCGGACCAGCATCGGCACCCAAGCCCCCCTGGGACTGCAACTTGCCCCACCATCCCCGGCCAGCAAACTACCTGCACGCTTAGGGACCTGCTCCATCAGCCCATCAACACCTGAGCACTGCCCGCGCCCAAACCCCTCTCTCCAGACCAGTACCTGCTCCAACATCTCTAATCAGACTGGTACCCGCTCCAGCATCCCTACCCGGACCGGTACCTGCTTCAGCATCCCTAC